>PVIR01019274.1:9584-33044 GCA_004026965.1 Petromus typicus
AAAAAAAAAAAAAAAAAAAAAAAAAAAAAAAAAAAAAAAAAAAAAAAAAAAAAAAAAAAAAAAAAAAAAAAAAAAAAAAAAAAAAAAAAAAAAAAAAAAAAAAAAAAAAAAAAAAAAAAAAAAAAACAGACAGATAGACTTGGAATAGAGAAAAAAAATCTCAAAATGATGAGAGATTGGTATAATTTTGGATCCATGCATTCAGTCTTAACTTATAAAATGATAATGATTTAGTAGAGTCAGGAAGGATTTTTTTAAACAAATACTATTGAATATATTGGATACTCATATGAAAAAATTTGAAATGTTGACATCTCATATCACATGTAAAAATCAATTCTATATGGAACATGGAGATAAATGTGGAAGATAAAAGAGCTGACTCACAAATCATTAGCTAAAAAGCAAAATATTAATAAGTCAAACTATGACAGGAAGCAAAAATAAATAAAAATTCAAGCTGCAGAGTTGAAGATGTGTGTAAGTACATCTGTTTGACAATGTGGTATAGAATATATAAAGAACTACAAAATAATTAGCAAAACAGGTAAATATTATGGATAAATGAACAAATACTTTAACAGATAATGAATAAAAGAATATACAAATCTTCCAATAAATATCTGAAAAAAACACTGAATCTTTTTAGAGAATAAACTACAAACTAAAGCCTTATTAAAATGCTACCACATATCTACTAGGATGTGTAATATTTTAAGACTCTAAGTAACATCCATTCTGGGAAAGGCATAGAACAGACAAAGTGCTTATAATGTGGCAGAAATATTTAAATTCTGACAGAAACAATTTTTTGTCATTGCTTTGAAATACTGTTTGGCTATTATCTAACAAAAATAAAATATAAATATATATGCACTCTGTGACCTGAAAATTCAATTTGTAGGCAAACACTGAACACATATAGGAAAATGTGAATACTAAAGATTATATGCAAAAATTATTATAGTATTATTCATAATAGTCACAAATTGAAATTGCTACAATGTCTAACAATAGTAGAATAAAATATATATTTATCACATTTTTACCGCATTTTATCTAATCTAGTACACTTTGAAAGTTGATCTCCATGCATACTTAATTTGTACTCATCTTGATTCTCTGAATCTTATGTGCCTTATGAACCAAGTAGAAGTTCATATCCATGGGACACCCCAAATTCTCCATAAGTGGAGTAGATACACCCTTCATCATTTTCTTTTTCTCACACGTACCTCTTTGTTGGTTTTTATTTACAAAATAGAAGCTCAGAGATACCAACAGAAGGGCAGTAGCTAAGCCTGAGCCATCCTGAGTAGGGAAGTCCCAAGAAAGCTAGGTTTCTATGTTAATCATATTTAATAAAAACTCCTTTAAAGTAAAATAAATATAAATACCCTTTAAAACTGCTTCATTATGTAGCAAGTAAATAAAAATTATTTCAGAGAAAATAACATTTTTAAACTTATGGTCTCAACTGCTATTTTCCCCTCCCTTTGCCCCTTCTTTTTACTTGAACTAATCCTCTTCCTCCATATTAAATGACTTCAAAAGCTGAGTCATCCCTTATGTCTCCTGTAGTTTGTCACTGCAGCTTTGTTGCTCTAATTTCCAAATGTATTACATACTGAGCATTGTATCTTGTCAGAAATGCTTGGAATCAGAAGTAATTCAGATTTTGTATTTCCTTTTCAGATTTTAAAATATTTCATGTACATGATGAGATATCATGGGGATATGATCCAAGACTAAGCATTGAATTCATTTCTGTTTTATACTTTATACACATAGTCTTTATACAATTTTATTAGTGCACCTTTATTTTGATTGTGATCTATCATATTAAGTCAAGTGTGAAATTTTCCTCTTGTATGTCATAGTGTTGCTGAAAGGTTTTGTGTTTGGGATAATTTAGTACTTTAGGTTTTTAGATTAGGAAAGCTCAACCTTTACAATTACATTCACTCTCCAGATAAATAGAGTGCTATAACCTAAGCCCTGTGATTTTTAAACTCTACCAATAAGCAGGTAACCTGTTAAGCCAGTTGGATAACATAACCAAATAGAAAGTCAATTATAAACATACTGGGACTAAGGAACTTCCATTTACTCATTACCCAGAGCCCTCCATAAAAATTCTTCAAGCAGTAGCCAGAGCATTCTTCAAAATTTATTGGTCACTTCTGCTCAGATTCTACAGGGTTTCCCATTATGTTGAGAATGAATTCCAGGGCATTCCAGAACATGAGGTTTAGTCCACATAACTTTATCTTCCTGTCTCCCTCCTGCTCACTCACTTTATCCTACCCCAGCTCTCTCCTAGGACAGATCTATAGTTTTTGTGTTTGCTTTTTTCCCTCTCAGTTTAGAATACATAGTCTTGTTGTTCCTGTAAAGATTCAGATAAAAAATTCCCTGGTCAGGGACTGACTTCAAAATCCACAAGTAGTTCTCTTTCATTATGTGTGGTCCTTATTGTCATGGCATCAGATTATTCCTCTTCTACCACTTACCAGCACCCAAAATGATTGGGTTGATCAGTTTGTTCACCTAATAGTTATGGCTGCTCCCTACCAGAATATAAAACCCAGGATGTTTTCTTTGTGATTGTTCCCTGAGGCCTAGAACAACATCCAGCTGAGGAGACCTGCTTTAAAATATTACATCTCATCAGTTCTCAGAAAAAGTGATTAAAAAGAGTTCATCTTTTACCTGATTGTATTGGATTTCTTCCTTTAAAGTATTAAGTCATATCACCAAGTAACAAAATATTGTTTTGGTGCGAGAATATTAAAAGGCATGTGGGCAGGAAACTAGAGCAAGAAGTAGGGCTGAGATACAGTAAAATAGTTGAGATTGTAACAAAAAAGTAAGGAAACAAATTTTATATATATGCGGGGGTGGTAGGGGGGTGGGGCTATGGGAAAAAATGAGAATTAAGTTGTGTCTTATACTGGTACAAATCCCCATTATGGAGTGCAATCATGATGTGTATATTTAATGTACCAATAAAGATAAAAAAAATAGTGGAAAAGATAAGTACATTTTGGGAAGGAATTTTTCAATTGGGAAATTTTGTACTCTGGAGATTTCTTTTATGTGAGAAGACTCCCTTCTTTTCAGAAAACATCAACAGAATCAACAAGATTTATGAGGCATTGCTCATGTTTTGTGGAGAGGAAGATGCATCTGCCTTGTTCAGATGTTGCGTACCTGTGTAAGGTAATGATGGGAGCCTCAACACCTGTTTCAAACTACACCTGTCTTCCAGTCAGAATGCACTGCTAAGTAATGTTAAGAAAAAAAAAACAAACAATGCCAACTTTCTTTGGCATTTCCTTTTGTCTGTGATATCATTCACAGATATCTCTTTCTAGGAAGCCTAACATGGAAGATTAAGGAGTGAGAGCAAGGGTAATGGAATCTCACTTCTTTTAAATTTCAGTTTTGCCACTTCCAAGCTTTGTCCACTTAGGCAAGTTTCTTAGTTCAAATAGGTTCTTTATGTTCTCATCACTTTATGTGATGGTTTCATTTAGAATATGTAAAGCGCTTAAAAAAATAGCCCACCCAAATTTAAAGACCCAATTCAAAAATGGACATCTGAAATGAACAGATACTTTTCAGAGGAAGAAGAGCAGCTAAGAAGTATATGAAGAAATGCTCAACATCATTGGTCATTCGAGAGATACAGATGAAAACAATACTTAGATTTCATCTCACTCCACAAAGAATGGCTGCTATTTCACAATTAGCCAGCAACAAATGTTGTCAAGGATTTGGAGAAAAAGAAACCATTCTCCACTATTGGTGGGAATGTAGACTCAAACACCCTCTGTGGAGATCAGTGTGGAGATTCTTCAGAAGCTAGTACTGGAGGTCCGATTTGCCCCAGTCATCGCTTTGGTAGGTATATACACAAAGGAATTAAAAGATTCATATCACAGCGACATGTGTGCACACATGTTCATAGCAGCTCAGTTTGTGTTTGCTAAATCTTGGAAACAACCTGAATGTCCATCAACTGGAGACTGGATAAAGAAGATGTGGTTCTTTTAGAGAAAGGAGTATTATTCTGCCATTAAAAATGATAAGATTGAGTCATTCATACTCAAATGGATGTATTTTGAGGACATCCTCATAAGTGAAATAAATAGGTCACAGGTATAAATATTGTATCTTTTCTCTGGTATGAGAAAATGAAGTTTTAAATGAGTTGTAGTATGTATAGTTTTTATTGTGAAATAGAAAATATTTAAAAGGGAAGAGTGTGTATTGGTAAATAACGAGGAGAAAATGAATGTGATAATAATAATGAAATATGGAAACAATGATTATGTATATATGGGGTAGGGATTGCAGGGCAGGGGGAAAGGGGAAAAATGAGAATCAAAACTCTCAATGTTGAATACTATGATGATATGTATTCATAATGTACCAATAAATGTTTTAAAATTAAAAAAAAAAGATAATGCATTTGCACAATGACCAACAACATTTATATTCACCAAATGTTAGTTTATATTCTCCTCACTTTGAGAGGCTGACACTTTTTAGACGGGGTCTGAGATGAAATTATGTTTCATAATTTCAAATCCCATGGAGGAACCCTGAAAAATGATTTGTGAGGCTAATATTAACAAATATTTGTAGGGAAAGGTAGGTTGTAAACATTCAAACTTAAATATCCTCTTCAGAATAATAACTTTTTAAAAAGTCTTCTATTGTATTGTCATTTGTTTGACTTTATACCTTTCCCAATTTCCTTCTCAAAAGAATATCATGAAATACTTAACAAATCAAATGGAAGATATAGAAAACCTCAACTACATTAAGATTGTTTTGTCCTAAGAATATTAATAACGTAGAAGTAGATTGGGAAATAAAATCTGTGTGCTTTTTCCTTCCTTTTTTTCCTATTTTTCTAACCTGAGAAACTTTAAACTTATTACAGCTTCTCATTTAACTGGGGAGTTAGCTCAGTGGTTCCGGCGCCTGTCTTGCAAGCGCAATGGCCCGGGTTCAATTCCCAGATAACCACATACAGTACTGGGTGTGAAGACTCACGCCCAGCAGCAACCAGTACCACATACCACAGTACCGGGCGTGGTGGCTCACACCTGTAGTCCCAGCACTCGGAAGGCAGAAGCAGGAGGATTGCTGTGATGTGAGTTTGAGGCTGAGCTCAGGGCCAGCCTGAACCATGAAAGTGAGACCCTGTCTCAAAAAAAAAAAAAAAACATGTCAAACTGTTTCTGAGTGTTTTCCTCCTAAAACTCCTTTACAATAGGGAGAAACATCATCTGATAGTATTTCTTATGATTCCTAGCTAATAGTTTTTATATGAATTATGCTTAAGAAGAGAAGAGTGGAACTTCATGGATATTTAAGATCCAAACAGTTCTAATGCCATATTGCCCTGGATTTCAGTGCTTTTGTTAGTGTTCAAAACACCCCCTGACTTGTTTTTGGTTCTATGAGAAGGCCTATCAGTGTAGAACTCTTACTTAATCAATAGATGCCTGCCTCCATCCTCCTAGTGATCAGAAACAATCCTGCTCAGAGAGACAGCTTTGCCTCTAGAGATAAAGTGGTTTTGTCTATGCCAAACTCCAGTGGCCTTTCTTGTGCCTCTCCAGTTTGAGAACTTGTGTGTCTTCATAAATTACCTCTCTGACAAGAGCTTTGAGATCTTACTCACCCATTCATCTATCCATTCTTCTACCATTTTTTCCAAAGTATTCCTATGTACAGCTTTCTCTTCTGGGTACTAAAGGTATAGCAGCAAAGAAACGCATGAGATTTCTTCTCATTTGGGGTTTACCTTCCAATGTGGTGGGTAGTAGGTATCACAACCATGACAAGTTTTATAAATCAAAACTTCAAAAAGGAGAGAAAAGAAAATGAAGTATTATTTGGCCATAAAGAATAAATCAGAGACATTCATACTTAAAATGATGCACCTTGAGGACATATTCATAAGTGAAATAAATAAGACACTGAAGTTTAAATAATGTATAATTTCTCTAGTATGAGAAACTAAATATGTGAGACATATTGTGAAAGAAGAAGAAAATATTTAAAGGGAAAGGAGGGTATGGGAAATTTAAAAAGGGATAGAAAAAATTTGATAGAAAAATTGGAAAGAAAACACATAGATGGGGGTTGTAGTGAGGGAAGGTGAATGCGAAAAATAAGGATCAAGATATACCATTAATAGGTACAATTTTTTTTTTCACTGCACAAACCAGTTTATTAGCGGCCACCCATGCATCTTGCTCACACTCTTATTATGCCTCCTTCTCAGGCTGGTCTAGACCGAGGACACGTGACAGGGTGGCAGAGAAGAGAACTTCAGTGGCTTAAGGCATTATTACCAGTGTATAATGAGGCTGGTCACTAGGGTACAGCCCTGAAAAACAGCTTCTCAGAACAGCTGAACCATCTGTCCTTGGGGGTGACCTCTTGCTCTTAGAGACTGGGCCATTTCTTCAGACCCATCCAGGTCACAGACAAATCTCATCTGGTCTTGAGCTTTAGGTATTAGCGTATTAAAGGCCACTTCCCAGGGCCCCTGTGAGGCTGCAAGCTCAGTCTCTCCTCAGCTCATCCTAGGCAACAAGGAGGACAGAAGTATGTGGAAGGCTGGCCAGATCACTCAGTAGCCACATGAAGTCCCAACCAGAGCTCAGGTAGAGGGGCAGGCCCTGCTGCAAGTGCACACAGAGTCACTGTCCTCTGAGCAGCTCTTGGGCTGGCATCCAGAACCACTGCTCCTAGTTTCGCTTATTGGACTGCCTCACTGTCACTGTTCTTTGTGTCCCCTTCTTCCCTAATCCCTCCCATGTCATCATATCCTCCTCCTGAGTGGCATCCATGGGGTACTCCTCCTTCTCCATCTTTTGTGTCCCCTCTAGAGACTTCTGGTCATTGGGGCTCAAGCTTGATGCTATACTACACTGGTTCATTGCTTCCAGATACTCATTGACAGAGATGAGGAAATCTCCTAGGATGTGGTGCACGACACAGTCACTCTGGTTAGCCAGTTCATTTGTTAGTAAAGTAATTCCTTCTTCACATTTATGTTCTCTGCTAAGTAGTTCTGCTTTTATCACCACAGCTTTAATGTAGTCAAGCCTCTGGGATCAGGGTTTTATCTAGCAGAGTTTTGGCTTTCTCTTGTGTGACTAGGTCTTTCAGACAGACTGTGGCTAGAAGGGTAAGAGTCTTTGCATTGACCCATAGAGTTTTGTAAACATTGTTTACTATTGCCATTCCTTCTCAGATACTGTAAGATGCCAGGTGACCCTCGATGAGACCTTTGATTGGGTAAAGGTCCAGCATATGAGCTTGCTCAAACTTGAGGACAGAGTTCTTATTGTCTCTATTTCTGAAGTGTGGGTCTGCAAAGCTTCCCAGAAAGTCCCCCATTATCTCACAACAGGGACTTTTTCTGAAATGAGAAGAGAGGGATGATTGTCCTTGAACTGTCACCAGTGTGCACAAAAGCATATACTTTGATCCACACAGAGAGCCAGTCCAAGTTAGGCTCCGACTGGGTCATGTTCATTGTCATTGATACCACCCCTGCACCTTTTGCAGAAAGGGACAGCAAACCTAGAATGGCATCCAGGGCAAGCAGGCACTGCTTCAGTACTTCCTTATAGCTGGTGAGTGGCCAGCCTTCTTATACAAGTTTTCCAGCAACTATGTTTATCTTGGAAGTTCTCTGTCTTGAAGGGATCCCATCAAGTATAGCAATGACATTTTAAACTTGTTTTAACATTGTGTAACATTCTGTTTTGTATTTTGTATTTTACTTCAGATTCAGATAGAAGACACTGACTTTGTGGAGTCAGTGCAGAATTTCCACTTGAAAGTCTCAATTTTGAGGGCTTACGAAGGCTTTCTTATGCCATAAAGCCATGGTACACTTAGAACTTCAATATTCCTTATCATGAAAGGCAGAATCTGCATGATATACTAAAAACTGGTACTTTTGAGATGGGGAGAACAACTCCCACCCCTAAGTGTCTCCTGGCTTCTTTTCAGTGGAAAAGCAACTTCAAGACAAAGCATCTGTTTTGACTGGAGGGAGTCTATGGTGTCATCTTTCCAACTGTCCTCTCCCAGGACATCTGGGGCTCTGCAGTATATTGCCTGGCCTCTCCTATGTAAGACATTTCCTGACATAAACATACATGCAGGGCTTCCAAGCCATCATGAGCCAAATATATTTGTTCCATTGTGCTCCTCCATTATGATGTTTCTGCCTTTGAGCCTGACTACCATGGACTGAATGGTAGGAATGGACTGAAGCCACTCCTTTTACTTGTGGGTGTTGTGGCTTGTATCTCAGGTATAGGAAGGCTAACCAATATGTATACTGAGTACAGATATATCATCTATCTACATGAGAATCTTGAGATTTAAAGTGCAAGATAAAGGTGAATTCTTCCACTCCAATCATGAACAGAAAGTACCAACATGACATTGAGACTAGGATAAAGCTGCTATCAACACGTTTGCCTGAATCTTCTTTAAGCAATCAGGAATTTCTTGCTTGAACACTGAGGAGACTGTCCTAATGGATCTGACAATCTTTTCTTTTTTAAAAATTTTTTAATCTTTATTGGTACATTACATATACACATCATGATTGCACTCTATAATGGGATTTGTACTAGTATAAGACACAATTTAATTCTCATTTTTTCCCCTAGCCCTACCCACCCTACCGCCTCCCCATATACATAAAATTTGTTTCCTTACTTCTTTGGTACAATCTCAACATTTTCCCCCTTCTTCCTATTTTACATTGAGCATTTTCTATTTCACAATATATAACATACAATTCTAGGACTCATTTACATCTTTATTTTCTCATACTAGAGAAAAGATGCGATATGTACCTATCTGTGCCCTATTTATTTCACTTATGAGGATATCCTCAAGGTATGTCCATTTAAGTATAAATGATTCAAACTTATCATTTTTATGGCAGAGTAATACTCCATTCTGTAGAAGAACCACAGTTTTTTTTTTAACCCAGTCTCCAGTTGATGGACACTTGGGTTGTTTCCAAGATGTAGCAATCACAAATTGGGCTGCTATAAACATGGGTGCACATATGTCACTGTGATATGAGTTTTTTAATTCTTGTGTGTATATACCTAGCAGGGCAATGGCCGGGTCAAATGGGACCTTCAATCCTAGCGCTTTGAGGAATCTCCAAACTGATCTCCACAGGGGTTGTACGAGTCTACAGTCCCACCAACAGTGGAGAAGGGTTCCTTTTTCTCTGCAGCCTCGCCAACATTTGCCATTGGCTGATTCTGAAATGCAGCCATTCTATGTGAAGTGAGATGAAATCTCAATCTGACAATCTTTTCAGTCTCTATTTGTTGTTTAGAGGGCCTAATGATCCAGAGGTTGGAAGGCAGCTATCAAATTTATATACTATTTTCTTATGGTTATAGGATTTCTCACTAGCAGGTCTCAGTTTAGATTATGAAACCTTCATTATTAAATAATAGCTACCATTATTCTTTTCTTAGTCAACAAAACTAAATGAGAAACAGAATATGAAAACTAGAACCACAATGTTTGTGTCAGTGTTTGCTTTAAGTGACACTAAATAGTACGTGACCTTTGGCAAGTTATCAGTTCTTTCTACCTCAAAATTTTTTTCATAGAATGTTGATAATCATAATATTAATGTCATAAGATTGTAGTAAGAAGCACATTTTTCTTATGTAATTCATCTGTGTTTGTTATGATTGACAACACTTATTATGTGACAGCTACTGTGCTATATTTCTGTCATCTAAGTTATTTCTCATAGTAGCCCATCATACTGTTATCACTTTGTCCATTTTACAGATGACTAATACAGAAGGTAATATATTTGCCTCAAATATATGGTAGAGCAAGAGTGGAAATCCTTGATTGTCTGTCTTCGGAATTCACTTTTCAGTTGTGTGAGCAACCACTGGCTGCTCAATCTATAGCATTGCTACCTTCAGTGCAGAGGACACAGATGCTCCTTTAAAGAGCTTATGTGGAACAGATTGTTTCTCATGGAGTTTGCAGGTTTTATTAAGGTCTCTCCATGAGCCTGTTTTTTTTTTTTTCCTGTGGGCAACTCACATTAGAGTTTCATAGTACAAAACTGAAGGCAGAGCCCGTGTTGAACCATATTTTCCTACTTGTCATTTAAGGTCAGGATTGGGTACAGCATGTTGAAATATATATTGTTCACAGCCTTTTTCTGTTCACTGAACTTTCCAATTAGTGTCCACTTAAATGGATGCCAGGGAGAATTTCTTACAAGTTATGGTGTCATGTTGAATTGTGGTGATTACAAAGGCTGCAGTGACAGGAAAGACTGAAGATATTTTTTCCCACATCTTATATTGGTTGGAAAACTGGTGTGAAAAATAACCCTTAAGAATTCCCTTATATAAAAGTACATTAAAGCATTTTTGCCATTTTCTTATTAAAAGTCTTTCTAATTTAAATGTTCCATTTCCTCGAGTTTTGTTTTTTAAGATTATAGCTGTATATGGCCTTCAGGGTGATGTTATATTGATTATCAAATGTCTGCAGTGCGTTTCTGCTCTTGATCTATTTGTGTATACAGTGAAACAGTGTGGATTGCCTATCTTTCATTCCAAATGTCATTTGCTGTTGGCTATTTTCTCATACTCAGTTGCTTTCTTTCCCTTTTGTTGTATATTATTTTTGCATACACTTACATGTTTTTTAAAAATTGGTTAAATATGGGATTATACTGTGTTCTGAGGGTAAATTTGAACATTAGGTCTGACATTTTGTTCTGTGGCAGAAAGATTTGGGTATTTTTCACTTTTATTCTCCTTCAAAAAAAGAGAAAGAAATGTCCCAGTCAATGAATAATTTAAGTCCTTGAATTCTGAAGAACATATTTGACTATTTCATGGTACAGGCATCTTTATTTTATGTTTTCTTCCTGAAGGCATGAGAAGTATCAAGTATTATAATATGAGCTCAGTCAGTCATGTCCTTTCCTGAGGCTGTATGGTGATGAGTCTCACCTCAAAAGGATGTAATTTGTGGGAAAGAAGAGAATTCAAGGAAGGCCACTGTTACCTTTATTCAGTCTACATTGCCTACTCCTAATTCTGGGTGCACAGGCTTGCAGCTTCCTTCAGATTAAAATGAAGGGGGTGGGTATTAGTTTTAAAGGGATTGTTCCTGAAGTTTTTAAATGATGAAATTCCTGGTGAAGAGGTTGCTCTATCTCCCTCTGAGTTGGATTACAGCTTCTTGATAAGGATGAGGTTAAGGAAATATTTCAAAATGTACATTGGTTCAGGTTTCTGGTTCTGTTTCATAAAGCTTTATTGTGGCTTTTCTGTCCAACAATGAAAAAAGGTGTGAATTAGAAAAGTGGTAGACTTGTTCATAACAATTCAGTAATGGTATCAGAAAATAATTTGTTCTGAGTTTATCCCTTCTCCAGTTTCAAGGCCATCTCAAGGAGTGACTTGCCATTTATAAATAAATTATACTTCTTTGTAATTTGATTCTTTGGGATTCATAAGCATAATACAAAAATATTGTCAAAAATATTGAAATTAAAATTCTCAGCCTGTTTACTACCTTACAATATGGTCATAGGGTGATATAACTGTTCACTGAAACCAAAAAAAATTTACACTTGGAAATGTTTTTGAAATTCTTTTTACCTCTGTTGTGACTTTGTTTTTAGGGCCCAATATTTTTCTTACACTTGCACCAAATCTAACATTTTCTCAAGTTGCCTTGAAGAAAATTTACTTCTTCATCTCGTTTTGAAACTCTTACCTTAGTCTATGCTGCTGCCTTACTCATTTATTTCAGGTGTCTATTTTGCCATTTATTTCTTCCAAATTGAGTTCCTTATTTTTACTCCCTCCTCTGCCTGTAATGTTTCTCCAAATAGTCTTCTCTTTGTTACTTTTTGGTTATCCTTTACCATGGATATCACCGTCCTGCAATCTTTCATGGCTCATTCTTTCCACTCACCAACTTCTTTTTCTCCTGTGTCTCTATGTCCAGACTTTCTTTTCTGATGAAAATACTAGTCATATTGGGTTTAGGGTTTAACATAATCAATTATGACTTTATTTTATTTTGATTACATCTGTAAAGGTTATTTCTAAACATGCTACATTCACAAGTTCTTAGTGACATGAATTTGAGGAACACTATTTAAATGCTCAAAATTCAAGTGGTGTTACTTTTATTTTTACTAGTACATATTTTCAGTACATAATTACTCTATTCATTGTGTGCAATTGGTAGCTATATATGACACATCTTAGATTTTAAGCCCTTTCCTTTTCACCTCTTTCTTGGTTCCCTTCTATAAAATGAGGGCAGTTTCCCACACTCTAAATAAAGTTATATTCAGCAGAATTAACGTAGTTCATTCTTGTGAATATGATTCCCAGCATGACTAGAAGTTGAATGGACACTTAGAGGAAAGCATTCTTTCCTCTGAACACTGAAGGTGGGTGCCTCACTGACTCCTTCCTTCTCTCCATAATACAAAAATATTGTCAAAAATATTGAAATTAAAATTCTCAGCCTGTTTACTACCTTACAAATGGTCATAGGGTGATATAACTGTTCACTGAAACCAAAAAAAATTTACAGAGCTGTTAATCCAGCTCTGGCCACTCAGGCAGTACAAGGAGCACACCTATGAAAATTACTCATCTTTATATCAGAAAAGAAATAATATAGTACCTTGAAAATTATGTCACCTGAGCCCAAAATGATTCTAGAACCTAAACAGCAGAAGTGAAAAACTCCTTTTCTGCCCAATAACTGTGCTTAAGGATTATATAATATACAAGTGTTCACACTTGCCTTAATAATGTTTTAAAAGAGTGACAGATTTTAGAACATTCTTTCTCTGAAATCCCTTTGCATTAATTAGACATAATTGCATGAAGTGATTTGATAACTAATTTTAAAACTAATAAATTAACATCCTAATAAATAATATTTAATATATGCTCATAAAAACACATTTATAAGTTGCTCAATTTTTTAACACTGACTCTGTAATTTATTATGAAACTTAATAAAAAATACAATTTACAAGGAACTTCACACTTTTGTTGTGATTTCAATATTGCCTACATCCCTGGTTGAATTTCTCATCATTGGAGAGAAGTAGGAGGAAATGCAAGGAATGCCCTGTCTGAGTTACTATTGACCTCAGAATCACAAGCTGTCCTTTGGACTGCTTGTTTTATGTACTGTAGTATGTCAGCAGCTGGCACATTGCCTGGCACAAAGAAAATGCTTAACATGCACTTGTTGAATGAATGAATGAACAATAGATAGCACCTCTGCTTTCTCTATCCTGATATGATTCTAGTGTTGACTGGAAAATTGATGCTCAGCCTCGCACTGTGGTATGTGGTATTGATTGCTGCCAGTACTGTATGTGGTTACCGAGGATCAAACCCGGGTCCTTGCGCTTGCAAGACAGATGCCAGAACCACTGAGCTAAGTCCCTGGCCATATATATATACATATATATATATATATATATATATATATATATATATATATATATACATATATATTATATCTATCTATTATATTATATATAGCATATATATAGCATATATATATATATAGCATATATATATAGCATATATATATATGACATAAGTCTAGCATTGAATTTATTCATATAACATTCATCATTATATTGAAGGTTTATGCCTGTTAAAATATTACTTTAAAAACTATTGCAGGACCAGGGATTTAGCTCAGTGGTTCTGGTGCCTACCTTGCAAGCACAAAGGCCCAGGTTCGATCCCTGGTAACCACATACAATACTGGGCATGGAGACTCACGCCCAGCAGCAATCAGTGCCACATACTACAGTGCCATGCATGGTGTCTCACACCTGTAATCCCAGCACTTGGGAGGCAGAGGCAGGAGGACTGCTGTGATGTGAGTTTGAGACTAAGCTCAGGGCCAGCCTAAACTACAAAAGTGAGACCCTGTCTCAAAAAAAAAAAAAAAAAAAAAAAAAAAAAAAAAAAAAAAAAAAAAAAAAAACCTAAATAAATAAATAAATAAACGATTGCAGCTTGTTTTCTCATGAAAGTAATGTCCCTAACTTCTGGACAGTGATACACACTTTGATAAAAAAGTAGTACATAGATATGTAAGGACACTGACTTTTCCTTTGCAAGGTAGGGTAGAAGAGGGTGAAGGATAACTGCCTTGCATGTTATAACACTGTACAAAGAATACAGAGCTTTAATTCCTTCCAAAAGGTAATTTTATTACTTAACAAATTCAACCTGTGATTAATTAAATGATTAAATATTTATTCTTGCCAATGTGTTAGCTAATAAACCTTAAAGAGTTTTCCTCAAGCAATATTTTCAGGAAAATGTTTATATCCATACCCTTGAGTAGACAGAATTTTCTCCACATTTAACTTCTACGCATTAGAAATATTGTAAATGAGGGCATAAGACAGACTTACCTTGGACCTAACATCTCTTGATGAGAGTACATGCTGGAAACTGAAAAGGCAAAATCATTTTGTTGCCAATCAGCGATGTTCCAATTTGGCTGACGTTGTTTGGTATATAAAGTGCCTCAGTTACTGCAGGTGATTGATGGGGCTTGTTTTTGAAGTGCTAAACTGTAAAACTATTTTATATAGCTGGAAGATATGGTAATTTTATGCCAGTGATTTGGAAAAATATTTTAAAAAATAAACTCTGAACTTGCAGAGTTATTTTGGTGGAAATGAAGGAAACAACTTAGGATATTAAATATTAAAAAATTCATGTTTGAATATTGAAGCAGTAGTAAGATTGTATTCATTTTCCTAGGTGATGTCTTTCTCTTTTTCTTTCTTCCTGTTTCTCTCTCTCATAATGAAGTACACTAAGTTTATTTGGATTAAGTCTCACAGCACCCTTAAATGTATGCTAGGAAGAAGCTCATTCATTCTGTGAATGTCAGAAAGACTAGCAAAAGCAATTTGTGTTTTGGGAAACTTCCCAGCCCCACTGTGACCACTGCACAGCCCACATAAGCTGAAGGTAATGGTTTGACTGGGAGCTGCTCTAACCTGCTGGGAGGCAATAGTGATTGTTAGTCCTTCTGTAAAACTGGACAGAATCAAATGCTTGTCCTTGGTCCCCTACTTCTGTTCTCCTATTCCTGAAGTACAGTAAAGAAGCTGCAATAACACTTAAACTGTTTCATTGTCTAGTTGTTATCTACTTTAAAGACTTATTTTGAGGAGTTATAGAGGGTTTATTGTGCTAAAAATCACTCGCTAAAATACAAACATTCCAAACATAGTGTACACTGCCTCCTCCCTCCCTCCCTTCCACCTTCCTTCTCTTCTTCCGTTCTCCCCTCCTTCCTTCCTTTTGCTTTCTTTCTTTCTCTTTCTATCTTTCATTTTCTACCCCCTACCCTCCTTCCTTTCTTTCCTTCCTTGAGTTTAGGTCTTACATGGAACCAAAACAGTGGGGAAAATTTTATCTCATTTCCTCTTGGAACTTGATTAGGTGACCATTTGATAGGGATTCTGCTCTCTGCTCTCTAAGACATCTGGTTTAAGAAGTAAGTAGTGGGCCAAAAACTGTGTGTGGGAAGAGTAGGAATAAGATATCAAGAAGACCTAAGATTTGAGAAAATGGAATATATCTGCTATATTAGTCAGCTTTTGTGTCTATAATAAAATACCTGGAGCAGACAACTTTATACCGAAAAGGGCTTTATTTTGCCTCATGCTTCTAGAGATATAAGGTCCAAGCAGCATACTGCAGGTCCTGGCAAGGGCCCTGCTGGGATGCCCCGAAGCATGAGTGGCAAGCTCCTATATCTGCGTGGATTCCTCTCTTCCTTATAAACCATCACAGTTTAACAAGAGAGCTCTACCCAAGGGGCTTTATCTAATCTAATCATTATCATTTCCTAATAGACCCTATTTCTAAATACAATAGTGGGCTAAAGTTGCAACTGCTTTTCATGTACTGGGGATTGAACTAAGCTATAACCCCAGCCTTTTTGTTTTGTTTTGTTTTGTTTTTTATCCTTTGAGAAAAGATCTTCCTAAGTCACTAAAAAGGCCCAGCTAAGGTTGAACTTTCTTTTTTTGTGAGCAGTAAATATTTATTATTTCTAAATCATCATATCTGTGGTATTTTCTGACAGTAACAGGAACTGACAAGGACACCAACAGAGTAGTGTCCAGACTTTCTCATGATAACTCCTGATCACATTGGCTCTAGACAGAATTAACGAAATTTTTGTTCGAGCCACTATTTCAGTCACTGGCTCACTTCAGTTCTTAGCCACATATAGAGTGGGAATCAGACATGGACCTATTCTTGAGGTGCTAACAACCATCATCACTGTTAACTTCTTCAGAATCTCTCTCTCTCGAGAGAGAGAGAGTCCTCATACTTCCAAGACAGCTAAGAGTTCTTGTTTGATACATAGAGAAATCACAAACTGGCAAAATGTAATCCTTCAGTACATAAACCCCTGAGCTTTGAATGCCCTCAGCTATCAGCTTTTTAAATGTTAACCATACCAGGTGTTGAGAGCCAGAGACTATCAGCTCTTAATGTTAATCATTCTCCTTGCCATAAAGGCTAACAGTTTCTGGCAGATCTCAGGAATTCTTCTGGCCAAGGGAGATGGCAGTTCCCATCACTCTCCGCTGTTCTCTAGCTGGTGATCATCTTCAGTGTTACTAGCTCTTAGTGGACCAGCACTCCAGGCATCACTAATGATAGACACTGTGAACAAGCAGGTCTTTTCTGGGCCCACATACACAGTGGGTCTCAATGGGCTCTGATCTGGAAGACTTGTTTGATAGCTGCTTTCTCAGTTAGGGAGTGGAAACAGAACAGAAGCCATGTGTAGATGGATCCATAACTGGAGCAATGGAGCAACAGGCTAAGGAAGGCCTGAGCCACTGGACCTGTTTCCAGCACAGCTGCACTCTGATGGTATTGTTGGTGGATGTGACAGGCTCACTAGGCCATGACAAAGGGATGAAATGATGAGATGGAAGGCCATTCACACTTGACCATGAGCTGTGATTTTGGAATTCCTGCTCTTCCGTGGCACCTACAACTTCTTCTGGTCTAGAGGTCAGCACTCATTGGTCTCTTTTAATCCTTTTGTGCTTGGATTAATTGTGCACGGCTATGCCTAATTTCTACCCATTTAATACTAATGATATAGGACTTTGGGGATTAAATTCAAATCAGAGCATCCACCAGTCCCTTACATTTAATTGTTTAACAGCATTACAGACTAAATGAACTAGTTGGCTCCATGACTTCGGACCCCAGCACTACCTATTTGCTGTCATTGATTAAAGGCCAAGGGATGGCAGTCAAAAAATGGATTCCAATATTGTATAACATATGTTGTATTAAAAACTAAGTACAAGGCTAACTTCTATGGAAGCAGAGAAGAGGTGGTGGTGTGTGGTTCTTTCTGAGGATATTAGTCTGCTGTTTATCTATATGTATAATAATTAATTTTATAAAGATTTACAAGATGAATAAATGAATTTGTTACTGGCAAAAGAATAGGACATAGAGGGGAAGGTGAATAAAAAGAATTGAGGTACACAATGAATGCAATCTTTATGTATTGCAAAAAAGTAGTAATAAAAACTAAAAGTCATTAAAAATTGAATTGAATACCAGGAAAAAAAAAAGAATGCAAGTTTAGGACAAGCCTACGGACCTTAATAAGAATGTACCCTAAAATAAAAAATAAAAAGGGCTGAGCTTACAGCTCAGTGCATAGGTCCTGCATTCAATCCCTGTACCACAGTCATATACACAAATCTATCATGGACAGTTCTTTTTACCATTCTACCATGGATCTGAGCTGATTTCTTCCTCTAACAATAGTCTCACAAGTGATAAAATTTTTTTTTAAATTCAGAAGCTCTCATTTTAATGTGTTCTGTTACCAAAAGTAACTATGCCAGTAGTAATTAAATTTTCAGTATTTTCTAGGAGTTATACCTCAATGTAGCCATAGTACAGACGAGTGGACTTATTCAGGCTTCTCAATCTCTTCCACTTTCTTGTTGTGTTTTTGAAACAGGGTCTCAATTTGGTTCAAGTTATCTTTCAACTAGCCCAGGCTGCCCTTGAATCTGTGGTAATCTTCTTGCCTGTCTCCTGAATGTGGGGCTTACAGATATATGCCACAATGTCTGATCCTGTGTTCACTTTTATTATCAGATTTTCTCTCAGAGAGTCTATTGTCTCTAGTTACAATTTGCCTTTGTCTATATTATTACAAGTTCATTTATTTAGTATCTCCAGTCATCAATAGAGAGGGATGGTGGGCTCATATTTTAGTTCCTTTGTCTTCAAAAGTCTTATCCTTTATTAATTGTTTTTTTAAATATTTACAAACAAGAAACACTAACCTTGGAGCATCTAACTCTGAGGTATATGCATGTATATATAATGGGAAAGACATGGGAGAAATTCATAGATATCTAGGCCTTGGGCCCATTTTGTGCCCTATGATAAGTAACATAGGCAGAGAATTTCAAAGGAGTTCACGCAAGGGAAGAGGAAACTTGATTCCATAACAGGTGGTCTGGCCTTGGAAAGGGTGTGACAAGCATGAAAAGGCAGGCCAAATATGAACAACAGAGAGGTAAAGAATCTCTGTGGAAGATAATTGTACATCATAGTGGAAAAGCTCAACAGAAATGAGAGTCACCAGCTTTATAAGACATGAGAGGGCTCCAGAGTCTGATATCTTTCTTTTTTCTCCAAGGCCAACATTACAAATGAACACTTAAAACTTTTTACAAACACATTTTAATGATTATCTTAAAGTATTTCAGCTTCTAATTAATTAAAATTTAACATTATTCTGAAAGAAATTACAGCTTCACTATGATTATTTTTTTAAAAAATATGCTATTAATTAACTGCTTTTGAATATATTAACCATATTCTGGAGGGATGTTAGAAATTCTCCCCATCCCCAATATTTTCCTTTTCAGGTATCTGTTGTGTATGTCTTAGGTATTTAGAATTTTAACCTTTTATTCCAGATAATTAGTAAAGAAGTTAAATACATTACCTTATAGAATAAATGGACATTATTTATTTCTCAGCTACACATGATAGACTAGGGAATATCAAAATCTGTCCTTGATTCGTGAATAGACAAAGAGGTGGAGTAGGAATGTGCAGCTGAACAAGGTGTCCAAAATCATGTTAGCTACAACTGACCGAAGGTCATTCAACAGCACTGTGAAGCAAGGAAACCCAGGGTTTCCTTGAATAATATGTTGTGATCTAGCCAAGCAGTCCTGGGAGAGCTGGCTTCAAGCAGAGAACTAAGCACATAGGTACAAAATTATAGTATGTAAGGAGAGTTGGATAGATCAAAGCATGAATCAATTTCAAAGGATAGTATAGAAGAGATCAGAACATACAAATAAAATAGAAAATACTTCTTAATTACAACTGAGAAAATCAAGGCTTAAAGGAACTGTGAACTAAACTTATATGTAGAGTTCTCTATAGATCTGTAGATTCTGGAAGAAGTCATCAAATACAAGAATTGTATCTTCCGGACTCTAAACTTTTGAGATTCCATTTTGCTTGGATGCAGTCGTTCCATATACATGTTTCTTGACTGGAAGCATTGTCTAGCATCAAACAGAAAACATATTCTCTGGAGCCTCTTTTTTTCCCTAATAGATGATGGTATAGTTTTTAAAAAGACTAGTAAAATAAGAAATATTTGAGTGTAAGACCATACTACATGTTTCACATTTTACATCATTTAACTTTTAAAACTATTTACATGGGAAGTAGAGGTGAAAGAGCTGATATTTGAGTATGCCTTTGCTGAAAGTTTTTAGAAATTGAGGTTTCTGTATATTAAGGTGCTCTACATGCTTTTCCTATAAAAGTAGAAAAGCAGTGTCTAACCCCACTTCTTATGTAATCATATAATTTTTTTTTGTTTTTTTGTTTTTTTTTAGGTTTTTTGAGACAGGGTCTCGCTTTGTGGTTCAGGCTGGCCCTCAGCTCAGCCTCCAACTCACATCACAATCCTCCTGCCTCTGCCTCCCAAGTGCTGGGATGACAGGCGTGAGCCACCACGCCCGGCACTGTGCTATGTGGTACTGGTTGCTGCTGGGTGTGGGTCTCCACACCCAGTATTGTTATGTGGTTACCGGGGAATTGAACCCGGGTCCTTGCGCTTGCAAGACAGGCGCCGGAACCACTGAGCTAACTCCCCGGCCCAGTAATCATATAATTTTTAAAAAGTTTGACATTTGACATTTTTGAGAATTCCATTTGTGCTAACTTTAGTTTGTTAGTAATTTTCAAGAGGAATTTGCTTATTGTAATATAACTATGATTTCACATTTTGAGTATATAGGGATAATATAGCATGATAGATAATATGATATAGACATGATATATAGCCTTCAGCTTCTAAAAAGTCTTGGTTTCCATGTAGTTTTCATTATATCAGATATGCGTTCTTAGAAAAGACATTCATTTCATCTAAGTCAAGTTTTACTCAACTGTACACTGGGTTAAAAAATAACATATGGTTAGTATGAGTTTTAAATGCAATTATGTGTACAAAAAGAAATGCATAGTCCCTCATACATGGAGGTTAGATTCAATGGGAGATTAATAAGTGAACTGAAAAAAAAAAAACAATAAAGCCAAGTCAAAAATAAAAGGCATACATATAAAATACAATAAAGTAATTTTTTGAAAAAATTTTTTGAGACAGGGTCTTGCTTTTGTAGGTCAGCCTGGCCCTGAGCTCAGCCTTGAACTCACAGCAATCATTCTTCCTTCCTGTGCCTCCCAAGTGCTAGGATTACAGGCATGAGCCACCACACCCGGCTTGAATTTTAATTAGTGTAATTTATAATATATAGTGATGAAATTCCTCATGGAGAGTTGGTACATATATGCAACCCATCTTTTTTGCCTCCCTTCCTCCATCTTTTGGTAATCATTCCATTTACAACAGATGTATCACCTTTTTTCAATATCTTTTATTTTGTTCTTCATTTACATATGGGGTTTCTCATAAGAGAAACCATATGATAGTTAAGCATGTGTGTCTCAAGGTATGTTCTCAAGGTATATCCATTTGCCTACAAATGACTCGAACATATCCTTTATGGAAGAATGTACTCCATGGTTTATAAATACTACATCTTCCTTATCTACTTCCATGATTGAGGTAGTATGAATTGTGCAGCTATACATATGATACTATAATACTATAATAGGATGTTTTTCACTCTTTTGGGAAGATAGCTAGAATGACGACAGCTAAGTTGAATGGAATTTCTAGTTTTAGTTTTTGAAGAAACACTGTTCTGATTTCCATAATGGTTGTACTAGTTTACATTCTCAAAAATAGAGTAGAAAAGTTCCTTCTTCTCTCACAGCCTTGCTAGCATTTGTTACTGATTTCTTGATAATAGCCATTCTTTCTGCATAAGGGTGGGATTGCAATGTTGTTTTAATTTGCATTTATCTAATAATCAAAGATGTTGAACATTTTTTCAGGTATTTATTGGTCATTTATGCTTCCCTGAGAAATGTCTACTCATTTCCATTGACCATTTTTTATTAGATCTTAATTTTGGGTGATCTAATTTTTTGAGTTCTCTAAATAATCTAGATATTGGTCCTCTGTCTGAGGAATAGGTAGCAAAATTCTTCCCAGTTTGTAGGTTGTCTCTTTTACTCTTTTGCTGCTTCTTTTGTTGTGTAGAAGCTTTTGAATGTGGTATGATCACACTTTTTGATTTCTGGTGTTATTTTTTATGTGGATGGAGTTCTGTTAAAGTATAAAGGATTTTTAAGTATATCTTATTTGAGATATAAAGAGTAAATGATGCAATCTAACTGTACTCATATTTTATCTTAAGTATAGAGAAACTAGGAAAATCTTCAGAGAGAAACAGTGAGATTTTATCCTTTAAATAATCATTTAACTACACGTGGAGAATGGATTGGGGAAGGAAGGAAGACATAAAGATTAAATCCTGCATGACTGGGTAAGCAGGACGAATACAAAGTGAGATATAAAAGTTTATTTAAATGAGCTTTGCAATGGATTTGATGTAGGAGTTGAAGGGAAATATTGCTGTCTCAAGCATGACTCATGAATTTCTAGATTTAACAGTTGAGATCAGAAAGTTTAGAAATAAGGATTTTAGTATGAAAGAGAGAGTCAAAAGCTAAAACTTTAAAGTCTTTAAATCTAGAGAGAGAGGAGGAAAAAGAAGAAAAATTTTTAAAAATAATTAAGATGTACTGTACACGCGTACCAATTCTCCACGATGAGAATAATCATTATATATTCCAAGCATGTACTAATAAAAATTCTAACAAGAAAAAAATTTAAAATCTTAGCAATTTTCAAGATGTATAAGCAGATGTATAGTATAGACAATAGGTGATCATGCTTGAGGTCTGTACTAGATACTTTGGAAGCATAAGCCTTTGTATGGTTTTATATCCATGGGAAAGACTGAGATCACTGAAAGACTTCTTGCACCAAAGAATGAAAAGTGATCCTTTAACAAATAAAATATTATGTGGTAAAGGAAATGTTAGAAATGAAAAATATAAAAATGATAGAAATAAAATGAAAATTTATTTTTATGCAGCATAATTTTAGAAAGTTTTAATTTGTGTTTATTTGCAACTTATTTTTCTAATGAAATGATTATTTCTAAAAAAAGAACATGATTCTTCCTATTTTTCAACACTTATACTACATTTTAAAAGTCCAAGATACATTTTGTATTGATATGAGAAGGTGTGATAAAATAAAAATTATTACATTGGAACACTGAAGGCCATGTTTCTTTCTATACGTACTCTTTATAGTCTCTCATAGATTAGTAGAAGATTTTAGCTCTTCTCTTTGCACAAGACAGATGGAAACTTTTCATAAAAATATCATTTTCTGCCTTGTCTACTTAAATCAGTTATCTTTCTTGTTAGTAGATTAAGGCCATTCAATTGCAATAAAGACTGTAAATCAGAGGTTGACAAAATAGGCAAGTATCTGATTATGTTTCTGGACCTATTCAATGGCTAATCAAAACCATAATCTTTACTTGATTACATTTAAGAAGAGTAATACTTCATTTATGTATCAGTTAATCATGAAACCAAAAAAATCTATTAAATTACTTAATAGCTTTTATACTACCTGCCTACAGGTACAGTAATTAGGCAGAGGCAAAAAGAACAGTATCAGTAAGATTATTTCTAAGAATATATTGGTTTTGACAGTTAGTTAAATTATCGCTGGTAAGACAGAGACATACAGGATAAGTGAAAGATATTTCATGTAAGTTGACATATAGAT
>PVIR01019275.1:0-32179 GCA_004026965.1 Petromus typicus
CAAAGGACAAACTGACTATGAGCGAATCCTGTAATGAAATTTGACTGAACTTTGAAAATAAAAACTGTAGCTGCACGCAGATATATGTTCCAAGGTCACTGGCCATTATCACTCCTTGGAAGTATTTAAACCAGAGAGGTGAGGGGAAGCGTGGGAAGACTAGTTCTGTACCCGCTCCCGGGCAGTCAGCACATCTGGCTCCTCTCCAGCTAATCCTCCACCGCGCCTCGGACACTTGGACAGCAAGTGACTCGCAGCATGGACACCAGGTTCCCACCCTGAACTCCAGGCAGACGGGATTCGAGCTGGAAGCGAAAGCAAGGCCTGGCTCCACGCTGGATTCCAGAAAAAGAATGAAATAAAACAGACAATCAGGGCTTTGGAGCTGGCCCTCAGGAAATGTGCCCGCTACCTCGAGGCCTTCCGCCAGGCCCTGAGTCCTCGCCACTGAACAGTGGTCAGTCCAAGCAAAGGCAAAGCGCTTTGGGGCCGCAGAGTCCAGGCTTCAAAAGAGAACGCCATCAAAAAGGAAGAAGAGAAGAGCAATCACCCACTCCGACCTGTTGTTCTGGCTTTGTGAGACAGAATGTGACTGCAATTCAGGCTGGCCTTGAACTCACTGTGTCGCTCAGGTTGACCTGGAACTTGTGGTGATCTCCTTACGTCAGCCTCCCAAGTGCTGGGATTACAGGATTGTGACACCATGCCCTGCACATCCTGCGTTTTTAGGGCTTGATGTAAAAGTAAAATAATACAGACTGTGTGGTGTGGACTCAGAAAGAGTCACCAATATGGGCCACATGATTTCAGACAGAGCATTAACGAAGGAAGAGGATTCTTCTCAACAAATGGCACCAGAACTGACAGGTATCAACCGACAAAAAGACAGGTATTCACAGGTGGGGTGGGCAATAGACCTCTATGTACTCCTTACATATCACACAAGACACTTCAGATTGGATGGTAAATGTAGATGTAAAATAGAAAACTGAAGGAATAACAGGAGAACATATTCTGGACCTGAAGCTTGGGAAGAGTTCTTGAATATGACAATCAAAGCATGACTTGAACAGAGAAAACAAACAGGACTTAGTCAAAACCAACTTTTCTCTGTAAACTGCTTTCCATACCAGATGAACTTCAATCTGATTAAAAAGAAAACACATCTGCAAACAATGTGTGTGACAGAGGACCTCCTTCCCTGAGCAAGAGACACAGGGGATCCCAAAGGGGCAAACAAGGTGGACATCATCACCACCTACAGGGAAATGCATGCTAGGACCACCCTGGGGCTCTCTGTATCCTTATACAACAGCTTTAAATTTTTAAGAGGACTGTATCACTGTTAATGCTAATGATGATGTGTATAACATGTTTCACAATGCTACCAAAGGGAAGCAAGAGATCACACTATTTGATTTCATGTGCAAGAGTTTACACTGTGATTCTGTGCAACTGTGTGTTAATCTGTAACAACTTAATTAAAGTTTCCTCTTAAAAAAAGTGATATCACCATAAGTTGGGGATAGGAGGTTTGCAGAAAAGCTGGATTTCATGCACTGCCGGAGGGAATATGGCATGCTAAAAGAACTCTGGAAGAGTTTGCCAGTTTTGTTTTTAAAAAAATCCAAATCATACACTCACTATATGGATGGCCCAGCAAAGTCTCTCCTGTACTTTTATCCCAAAGAAAAAATATGTCCCCTTAAACTATATGCAAATGTTAATAACTGACTTTATGGCAGCCAGGAAGCAAATGCACCACAGTTTCTCTCAGAAGGTAAAAGGTTAAAGGCTGGAACATGCCCTGAGGTGAAGCTGGCCAAAGTGCTCGTACACACAGATCGAGGTGGGAGGAAATAGGCGCTGGGTGCACAAAGGTTACCAGGAGGTCTGAAGTGGGGCATCCTTCCACCATGACGTTTCTACCCTGGAGTCCAATGACCATGAACTAGACCCCGTGAAACTGTGAGCCAAAAGCATCCAATTCTTTTCAAGGTGTTTTCCTCAAGTATCTGGTGACAACAGCAATCATGTACCATAGTTACATACTACTGACATGAGAACAGATTAGCGGATGCTGGGGGAAGTAGGAGGAAAGCTGTGTGCTATTAAAGGGTGTGGCAAGGGAAATCTTTGCCATCACAAAATCATTCTGAACCCTGATGTCATTGGTGGCTGCAAAGCACAAGACGTGATTTCAGATGATTTTAAGCGCACGTGGTATCAGTGTCTGAATCTAGTTTTGATACACCGTACAACCACTCGGTAAAACGGAATGACTAGAAGAAAACCATAATGGGGACACAGGGCCTCCCTAAGCTACCTCAGAACATCCATGTGAATCTGTACTTGCAAATTAAAAGTTAACTCTGTGCTCTGGCTTTTGTCTACGTGTGTCCCAAAGTCCCACTGCTCACAACTGGACTTCTGGAAAGTGGCTGAATCTCAGGTGTGTGATACCTAAAGGAGCCCACTGACTGGATTAGCATAGTTCTGGGTGTGGCTGAATGGATTTAGAGAGGGCAGGAGCTCACCCTGCGTGTGCTTGGCACCAGTCAATAGGTTTATAGCCTGAAAGGAATAAAAAGGGAAGAAGAGACCACGGCGTGGTGCTTCCAGCCAGCCAGGCAGGTCTGCTTCTCACCCACCATGCCACCCTGCACCGGAGCCAGCCAACTGCGCTGATCCTTCTAAAAACTGTCAAAATAAACCTCTCCCTCTGTAACTGCTTGCTGTTGGGTATTTTGCCCCGGAAATAAGTAACCAAGACACACACAGAGAAGCACACAAAAGCTCTCTCTCTATACATATATATACACAGATTGTCCCAGACTTGTAATTTCTGGCTAATATGAAACCGATATGCCTTTAGTAGAAACTGCAGCCAGAGTTTTAAATGTTGAGCTTCCCCCAGGCCAGCACCATGCTGCATGCTCTCTCCTGATGCCAGGCAGCAGCAGGGAGCACAGCTCCTCAGCCTATGTGTAAAGAGAAACAACCGACACTATCCATGAGGCGCAGCACTTCTACATGAGGGGCTTCCATGGGGTAGGAGTACAAAATGCACTTTCCATTAATGACGTCAACTTACAGTGGGCTTAACTACCATTGCCCTGATGTAAGCAGAGGACCACCTGTATCTATGAAAGAGATATACAGCTGCAGATTCATCTCCTGTAGACAGAAAGTCTAACCAAAAACCAGTCTTGGGTCTGTCCTCACCCCAGCCTGACCTGCTTTCTCTTTCTCCACCACGTCAAAATCCACCCAGTCCTGATTTTCCCTTCGCCACTCAGCTGTGCACTTTGCTGATCTGAGCACGTTTCCCACAGTGCTATGCAGAAAGCTTGACTCCAACACCAAGGTGCTGGGAGGCAGAGCCAAGGGCAGTGGGTACTCAGGTCACAGGCACCTCACCCCCATGAGTGAGCTACTTCCTTCATTTGGGATTGGCATTGTTAAGCCGAAGTCACCTTGGAAAATAATGGGTACAGTCTTTTATTCTGTAGGTGTCTGTGTGTCTCTCCCTCCTCCTTCCGCCTTCCATCACAGAATGATGCAGCACGGAGGCCATCAGTGGGTACCAGGCTCCGAAGCTGGAACTTCCAACCTCCAGACCAAGGATTCCAACTTGTGCATTGAAACTTACTCTGCTGCAGCCGCACAGAACACACAGAAGCTTTAAGGCTGCCTTCTGGCTGCATAGGACCTGGCGGATGATCCACACAAGCCTAATCCCCTCTCCGTCACTGCTGCTCCGTCACTCTCTCCAAGGACAAATGTGACACACCAATGAGAGAGCAGAGGGACAGAAACCACCTGGTTCCCAACAAAGCTGGCTGGGCCTGATGACCTACCTGGAAGTACAATTTGTGACCCCTCATGTGTATGTCAACTCCTTTCTTAACGTCCCCGGTTCTCTGAGCTGGGTCCTGATTACTTGCAGCTGACAGCACCCTAAGTGGCAGGCGGGTCCTGCTCCTGACACAGCTCTGTCCAAGGGAACTTAGTATCTGGAGGTTTGCAGAGAAAAGTTGACTGTGCCAGGCATTTAGAGGCTGAGGTTAAAAGTGAAGGACAGCCCACAGACCCAGCCCAAACACAAAGCTCCTTTTCTGGGGAGTTAATGACTATATAATCCCCCACACAGGTGTCCGATGACAGAGACTCGCTGTGAGTCAGAAACACTTTCGCCTCCTCTAGACGCCTCTGCACCATCTTCCACGATAACCGCCATCAATTCGAAAGAGACTCTGACAGGACCAGCACATCTTTGAATCTACAGGCATCTTTATGGCCACAGAAGTCCCGGCACCCTTGAGTTCATCATGAACTTCACAGTTAGCAGTATCATCAGACCTGAGGACACGGTACCGCTCCATGTACTAAAGCACTCAATGCTAATGGGGCAGCTGTGTGGAACAGTAACCGATTCCCAAACAGCTCCGGACACTGCCCAGTGGCCAGGAGCAGAAAAGTACAATGATTCCAGCTAGGAAAGAAGCGAAACTGAGGGATAAAATTCGGTACAAATTTATTATGGTTGGTTAAATTTACAATGTAGTTGAAAGGCAAGAAGAAGTTAAATAATCCTGTAAGACAATCACCGCAGAGATGTCTGATTAAGTGCCCAGCAAATAGAACAGACAATAAATTCAAATTACGAGCGAGACAACTGGACCTAAAGAGATCACAGGTAAAATACTTAAATAATGGAGGCCAACACAGCAGAAACAAATGACAAATTTAATTGGCTAAGTTATATGCCTGGAGCCTTGGGAAATATTCCAGAGCCTCTAACCGGGTTTTCTAAAGACTGGAATTAATCCATAAATACAGATCAGCCAGAGGATCCAGCTCACTCAGATAAAAAAGACTCTCTCATCATATTATTTCCATTTACCACACTGAGTGTCCTCCACACCCATGCAAGGCACCGAGGAATGTCCCCACCGTGCAAAGCACATCAGCATCATCAGCCGGGTGGAAACAGTCCTTGGAGGGGAAGGCAGAGGCCTCAGGAGGTTCCCGAGGTGGTGGTGACTCTGCTATTTTGTCTGCGGCATCAAATAATTCACTGTGATATGAATACCTTTTCACAAGCAGGTTAGCAGGCAAATACATGAGGGGGAAAAAAATCCCCACACTATCAGGGTGATTTCATTCCAGAGCATGAAAAGACGAGACAATAACTAAGAAATTGATTCCACGCAGAAGGTACAGAATGCCAAATGACCCTCGGAAAGCAGGGCAGGGCGAGGAGACAGGACGAACGGTGACTGCAGTCTGCAGGGAGGCCCCAAGGAGGCCTCACCGAAACGTGGAACGCGCATCTGCGTGAGGACTGCAGGGCAATTAAGAGCAAGCCATGCGGGTCTCTGAGAAAAGAACCTTCCAGGCAAAGGAAAAAGCAATTACAACAGCTCCCTCTCTATCCAGTTTTGCCTTCTGTGGCTTCAGTTACCCATGGTCAAATGTGGTATAAAAACGTTAAACAGAAAATTTCAGAAATAAACCATGTGCAAGTTTTAAACGGCCCGCATTGCACTGTTATAGCTGATTATTAATCACCATTCTTCGCCTCTTACTGTGCCTATGTAAGTACAGCACAGAGGGGCAGAGTGGCTGAGGGGTGCAGGCGAGGTGGGCGGTGGGCTCGGAAGACCCAGCTCGGACTCCTGCTTGCGGAGAGTAATGTTGGCCGGGGCGAAGCCAGATCTGCACCCACACTGTGGCAGCAGAACTCCTCTCGCCTTTCACTGTGCTGCTCACCTTTCCAAGTACACACAAGACACAAAGACGCTCCACTCAGAACCTTTCAACTCGCCCCACTTATTTAACCACATAAATGCTAAAAAGGAGCTAGGGAATCGACTTTGAAACACATGGTCTTTGACTGGAGTTCTGGGTTTTTTCCTACCATAATTACTCATCTAGTTAAGGAAAAGGCTGGCTTCCAGTTTTTCTCGATACTTTCGTTCCACAAGTATTTACAGAGGCCCCCAGTAGACAGTGCAAGTGACCAAGCCAGGTGTGATAGTGCTCACCTAGGATCCCAGCATTCGGGAGGCTGAGGTAGGAGAAACTCAGGGAGTTCAAGACCAGGCTGGACTGTACAGCGAACTAAAGGCCAGCCTGAACCACGCAGTAAGACCCTGACTCTAGAAAAACAAAGGGTGACCAACCGAGGAGCGACCACCGATACTGGTCGGATCGCCCCCGGCTTCAGGCTCCCTGCGCTTACTCTCCCAGCCTTGGTAACGCCCAGAAGCCCATCCACCGTGGAGCTTCTGTGCTACATCCTCAGCCCGGCAATGTGCATTTTGAGTGGGAATTGTGATTTTTAGCTCAAACTATGAATAAGCAGTAGGAGTCTCACAGTGCTGAGCGGCTCAGCAAGCCACAGCTCCCACACCCAGACAGCCACAAGGAAAACTGGGCTCTGCTGTGCTGCGAGCACGGGAACACCTACTGAGCTCTGACTCCCAAGATTTTCAGTTTATGAAGGGCTGATGTGACGCAGCCCATCCTCAACCCAGGAGCACCTGTAAATACAAAGTGCTCAAGAGCAGAGCTTACAACAGAAACAAGTCACTGAAACAGCATACAGACCCAACGTTGGGGGGGGGGATGGTTCCTGTAAATTACGGGTGAGTATTCTGTAACATACAGGTTTGTCTTCTGAGGCTCAAACGCTGTGACTATAGAACATTTCGTAACCCGGAGCAGGAACAGAGAATGAGAACAAGCCAAGCCAAGTCACGAAGGCACCATTTCCCTGAGAGAAGGGACTGACGCTGTTTATATATTCACAGCTTAAATAATAATCTGAGATGCTCATGAAACAGGATGTTTTCCTATGGAGCAGATGATCTTCCCTGTACTTGTTTTGCTTTGTAATAAGAAATTGATCTCTCTGCTGTAGTTGAGATGCATCCTTGATAAACATAAAAATTTACTATCATAGAAAGATACTAGGTTCCACAGGTAAACTATTCACAAGAAAATGATAAAATTGTCATAAAACAGCACTTCAGAGGCAGAAACAACTGCTGCAGGACTCTAGGTGACAGCCTGACAGTTTAGCATGATGGCGGGGGGGACTTCGAGCAAAGGGGAGGTGGCAGGCAGCACATGCAGCTCCTAGATGACACCCCAGGCCACACGGGACACGGGCAGGGGACAGCGCCACCCACACCTTGCCCAGCAAGGACCCCTCCACCACCATGTCATTGCAGCCACTTCCACCTCCCTCAGGCCCTACACAAAGCACAGGTCGATGCAAATCTGCTGACTGATCCACGGATGAACCCAGAGTTAGCGCTCACCTGCAGACCTCAGGGAAGCAAGTACCAGGAAGAGAAAGCAGGGGAAAGGCCCGGCAGGCGGAGACGCACGCGCGTTCTGTCCCGCTGCGGGGGCCTGGTCACCCATCACCACCACCGTCCTCTGCTCTTTCCCTGTCCTTGGCACCCACCCCTCCTCCTGCCTGCGGTTTCCCTTCTGCTCTGGGTGGCGTGTTCCATGCACTGATTCGACCGGCACCACAGAGGAGTCACCCTTCAGGGGACACTGTGCTGGTGACACTGTGGGGTGGGACGAGCCCTTTCAGAGCACAGCCGAACTGGGGGTGACACCCTGGGGGTGGAGCCCAAGCGTGTAGCACCTAAGGCTGCCTCCCCACCTCTGCAGTTTGTCCCTCCCATGACCACTCCAGTTATTCAGTCCCCGTCCACTCTGTGATCTCCCGATCAAGGTTCCTGCAAACTTCAACTGACTTCAACCTCCCACACCAAGGTTCCTCTAGTCCGCAGAAGAACCAACCCAATGTGATCCTTGCAAAGATTAAAAGCAACACACTTGTCACGATTAGGCCCAGATGCCAACCAATAACAGAAAATGCCAAGACAAGAGGGGCTCAAACAAGCCACTTCCTGATTCCCTGTCACTAGTCCCCAGCACTGCAGCACAGCACTCCCAACAACCACATCTCAAGGCACCTTCGAATAAATCAGAAAAAGGTCTGCCTCCAGGACCCGGAAGATACATTTAGCCACAGCCTCTAGGCGGGACGTGAAAGGCTCAGTCTTCCTCCGGGTACAAACACTGGACAGGGCAGCCTGGACTGAATCTGCACTTTCAGAGGCCTCCAGAGTGTAAGAGACAATCTGCACAACACCCTGCACAGTGCTGTCACGGCCACATCTGCCTTGCGCTTCTGCGCCCAGTGACAACCTGGGACCCCAAGTCGGTGCATCACACCCAGCCGTCATGTCCACATGCCAGCCAGCAGGGAAGAACAAAGGACACGCCACTGTCCCTGTGGAGGAGCCTGCTGGAGGCTGACGCCGGCCACTTACGACCCACCAGCCAGAATTTAAATCACAGCTGACTCTAAAAACAGCCGCTGAAGGCGAGCTTTATTCTTTTTGCACTCTTTACCTCCAAATACAGGGTTTCCATTGTTTAAAACAATACAAGGAAATGCGCAGCCTGTGGTGCACTCTCAGGTCCAGTCAATACGATGCTATTGACAACAGGGGGCTGTGGCCTCTCCTTGAGCTGTCAGAAGTGCAGGCAGCGGACATCTGCCCAGATGTACGTCTCAGCACAGGAGCTACAGAGCTAGCTCATCTTTTCAAAACCTAGAAAAGACTTGCTGGAAAGGTTCTGAGCGCTCACTCCATTCTTGTCTCTCCTTTGGTTATTACTGCTTCATAACTACGCCTCTCCACACAGACAGGCTGCATCTTGAAAATATAGCATTATCATTCCTTTGTAATCTACCAGTCCCTCTGTTAATAATTACAACAAATGCTTTAATGCCTTGCTAACTCTTAAATCACTCGTGCAATTAGCACAATGTCTAATAACAAATGGAAATGGGCACATAACGTTTGCAGGCCATTTAGTAAGTGTGTGGATGCCTCATTGAGGGGAATAGATAAGGTGACCACCTTTTCTGAACCAAAAATTGGGACAAAACGCCACTCACACACGGATGGCGAGAACACTGCTGAGGCAGCATCTAAATCCTTGCCCTCCGCCTAACCATGACTGTTACTAACATGGACATCCTAAATTTGGGGAAGGGGAGGAAAACTGTAATAACCTGAATATGAGGTCCATGGGGGAAGGTCACTTATTGGTCTCTGTTCTACTATACAGTATCTCCCCTGCCTAGCAAAATGCCTGGGACACCAGGAGCTTCAAGTGTTTGATTCACAAAGGGATCACGTCAAAGCCCGGCATGCTTGCACACACCAGTAATCCTAGCAATTTGACAGGTCGAGGCAGGGGGTCACAAGTTCGAGTGCAGCCCAGGCAACTTGGTAAGAACCTATCACAAAAAAATAAATAAATAAATAAATAGGCTAGAATGTAGCTCCAGGCAAAGGCCCTAGTCTCAAACGTCAGTATTGGGAGCCAGAGAAATCTGTAAATCTTAATGCTCTGAGGTCAAAGACACGCACTAGGAATTTGGGAGATATGGGGGGAAAAAAAGAAAAAAACACAACAAAAGACCTGACTGATGATGGAGGTAGCCTGGGGTACCAGACAGAAATTCTAGCTACTGTAATAGTCAGTAAAACTGGGGCTGGGGATTTAGCTCAGTGGTTCTGGTGCCTGCCTTGCAAGTGTAAGGACCTGGGTTCAATCCCCAGTAACCACATACAACAATGCCAGGCTTAGAGACTCATGCCCACCAGCAATCAGAACCACATACCCCAGTGCCAGGCATGGTGGCTCTCACTTCTAATCCCAACACTTGGGAGGCAGAGGCAGGAAGACTGCAGAGAGTTCAAGGTTGAGCTCAGAGCCAGCCTGAATTACAAAGCAAGACCCTGTCTCAAAAAAAATAAAAAATAAAAAACTCAAAAACAAAACAAAACAAAAAAGTGCTCATAATACACTGTGTACAAAAGTCCCCAGAAACTATGGGGAACCAGGCCATTATCTTAAAACTTTTCACAGGTGACTAGCTCAACAAACTGTCTGAAGATAAAGCTACTACTAGGGCTGGGGATGTGACTTGAATAGCACTGCACTGGCCTCGCAAGCACAGTCCCAAGTTCAACTTCTGATTTAAAAAAAAAAAAAAAAAAGAACTCCTACATAGACATCCCAGGCATGTTTCTGCATCTTTGATACATGTAAAGCACATATGCACACATACACACACACACACAAAACAACAACAACAACAACAAAATAACCTAGGTGTTGCTTTGGCTAGGGAAGGAGGGGATATCTATAGATAAGTTCTACAGGGTTTTTTCTCGCTTGATAAAAAAAATCTCAGGCAACTGTGACAAAATACTTGCACGTGTTAAATGTGAATGTCTGATTATTTTTGCTATGCTGAAAAGCAATATAACTCAAATGCTAAAAAACTAGTGACACTGAAATTAGAAGTAGAAGCTTTCTCTCAGAAAATAACAGCCACAGGATAACATTGTACCAAATGGGCAATTTTTTCCCAAAGTAACTGACTTTGCAGAGGCAGACGAAACGGCTGTAACATAAATTCACATGCTATTCGAGGGTCATTAGGACAGAAAAAGGCAAATTCTGTTATGAACAAAAGTCCACATGATACTGGGCCACTTCCTAACAAGTGGCTGACAGAAGTTCCCTGTCACATCTCCCTTCGGCTCTACTGTCCGTCCCTTTAAAGTGCAGACACAGCAGCCCATCCTCATGGATTACTTTTGCTCTACATGACATTCAGCAGAGCTCAGCACAGCACCCGGCACCCAGCACGTCACCGGCATCAGCGCCAGTGATGAGCATGCAGGTCAGGAAGAGGCTTCAGTACCTCCACCATCAACTACCTGCCGACTGAGACACTTCGGGGGACTCTGGTGACTGGAACCAGCTGCAGTCCGGGCACACGGGAGTCTCAGCAGGAGGGTTGCAGGTTCAAGCCCAGCCTGAGTGACTTTCCAAAACGTTGGCTCAAATTTTTTAAAAAGGCTGAGGGTGTAACTCTGAGCCGGCCTTGGGTCTACTCCCCACCACTGTGGGAGGAGGAGGAGGAGAGCAAGGAGGAGGAGAAGCTGCAGTGCCCCACAAGCTATCTACATTTTCATACAGCTGTTGCCATTCTCTTTCATATTTTACTGTTGCCAAAAATGAGCTCTCTGCTCAGCACGTGGAATCTGCAGGACAAGCTGAAGGCTCCAAGGACCTGCGGCTCCTGAACGCACAATGGAAACTCTGGGTCACCCTCCCAGCTGCCTCCTGCTGAGGGCCTCAGAACAGAGCCAGCGGCACCACCTGAGACACCAAGAAAGGTCACACCTGGGTCCTGTCGGACCTCAGGGGGGCTGCGCTCTGCTGCGAGCAGAGCCTGCCTCTGGGGATGCTGGGCTGAGCTGCTGGACACCCACCGGCCTGGCTGACTTCCCATCTCCGTGAGATTTCCATTCAGCCTAAGACAGGAAAAGAGCCCTAGTCAAACAAGAGGATTAGGGGAGTGTGAATGTGCTAGAGCTAGACCATGAACATCTCAGGCTTCCTGGGGTAAGAAGCAAATCAAAGTTACATAGGCACTTACGTCACCATTTAAAGTAAAAAGCACCCCTAGCTGGGAGCTATGTGCAGGGCGGACCCTTACAGGCTGGCACAGTCTCCAGCTCTGCCCATGTGATGCTTCTGCACCCACACAGCAGGGCCCAAGGTCCACTTCAGGCGTCTCCTTGGTAAACACAGACATGGGCTCTGCCTCATGGGGGCCGCGGGAAAGACAAACACTGACCAGGCTGCATGGACAAAAAGTGATGGGCGGGCCGGGGAGTTAGCTCAGTGGTTCCGGCGCCTGTATTGCAAGCGCAAGGGCCCGGGTTTGATTCCCCGGTAACCACATAACAATACTGGGTATGGAGACCCACACCCAGCAGCAACCAGTACCACAGACCACAGTGCCGGGCGTGGTGGCTCACGCCTGTAACCCCAGCACTCGGGAGGCAGAGGCAGGAGGATTGCTGTGATGTGAGTTTGAGGCTGAGCTCAGGGCCAGCCTGAACCACAAAGCGAGACTCTGTCTCAAAAAACCTTAAAAAAAAAAAAAAGTGATGGGCACATGGGTAGCACTGTCTGCCCCAGACTATTTGTAGATCCTATGCCTTCCACCCTGTGACAGAATCCTAAGTTGCCACAACACAGCCTCTGCCTGCTTTTAAATTGATTCTGCTGGCCTGGTGTTCCTGGGTGAAGTCCCCCCAGACAGTTTGGAAGTGGCCACCTGGAAACTAAGAACTTTCACATCATCCTGGGGAAACCAGCCGCGGTGCCCAGCTTCGGAGGTAATTTCATGCACAACTCAGTATAACCACTGCAGAGCTGGACTGTCAGGAAAACTCTGGACCAGGATGGTGCGCTGAGGACCGGCCGGTTGAGAAGCGACTTGGGGCCCTGGCCTCTGCAGACACTCAGTGAGGTGAGTCAGCAGTCGAGGGGACCCACCCTCGCATGGGAGCCCAACAGCAATCATGCTGCTCCATTGCAGTGACCCAGGGTCTTCTAGTGGACTTGGACGATGGCTAGCGTGGAAACAACTCTTACACTGTGACGGAGTATTTTGTAAAGGTCAGATATCCATGAAAAATAAAACTATTCTTCTTGAAGGGAGATGCTGCTGAGTGGAGACCCCCAGCGGTAGTGTGCACGAGACTCTGGTTTCAAGGCCCAGCACCAAACAAAACACCACTGCCTTGATTCAACCTGACTGGGCTCTGGAGCCCCCAGGAATTCGGCCAAAGGTTCTCAGTCTGTCAGTGAGGGTGTTAGCTTGTCTGTGAATGAAGCTAGCTTTTGAATTCAAAAGTGTAATAACGCAAGTCTCTTTTTTTGTTTTTTGAGAAAGGGTCTCCCTCTGTAGTTCACGCTGGCCCTGAACTCACTATGGAGCCCAGACTGGCCTTGAAGTCACAGCAATTCTCCTGCCTCTGCCTCCTGAGTGCTGGGATTATAGGTGTGAGCCACCAGGCACACCGGTGCATCCTTTTAATCCCGGATTTGTTAGGCTGAGGCACAAGAATCACTGAGGCCCCCCAGGGCAGTAGTTGGCAAATTTTTGCAAAATAAAAAGGTGGGGTAGGCAAAACTGCAACCCGAGTAAGCAGGCGTCTCCCGACACAGCAGGCCTCCTCCCATCAGCAGCAGGGTTAACACCCAACCCTCCCCTGGCTAGAAAGTCATCTTTCCTCCCTTCAGAGTGAAACTGAAGAACAAGCTCTTCCTAGAGTCCTCCAACTAAAACTACACCATTAGTTCTCTTAGGTTCCAGACGGCTAACTACAGATCTATTGACCTATAGGCCAATTCTCTACAATAAATCTTTGTCCCTACATACCAAACTCATACAAGTACTAGTCATACCTTTTACCTAATTATAGAAAGAGATGCACATGGGTTAGCTGGTTCTATTTTTTCCTTTATAAACAGTTAGTAAGTATGAACAACTATTTATGCTTGGTAGTGTCTATGTTGTAGAATACTACACAGCAGTTAACAATGATGTGAATACTATCAACAGAATAACCTATACAGATGCTCATGAATATTAAGTAGGAGATAAAGCATGTAAACAATATAAATATACCATCTATATAATATGAAAATAAGTGATTTTCCCATAGGTAACTGCATTAGTAACTAATTCATAACACTTAATCTTTGAGAAGAGTTTAGAATGAAAAGCTGATTGAGTATGCCTTTGTATTTTCAGAATTTTTCAAACAGCAATGTATTCATAGGTTGCTGCTGTAATTTTTAAAACTCAAAAATATTAATATCCTAGCACAGTAGGATCAAAACCAGAGATGGAGTTAATGGAGTCTCCAGCCTCATTCTTCAAAGCAAGAAATCATCTCCATCGTCTCACAGATACTGTGTCACCACGAGAAAGTAGGTCAGAGCCTTAATTTAATTGAAGATGCAGCTCATCCTGGGCACTGATTCCCTGGGACAAACTCAGCGGCATCCTGTTTCTCCTAGTTTCTTACAGAATTAAAAAACAGGTCGCCCAGGTCTTGAGGCCTCCACAAGGCAGACTATCAGCAGCCAGCAGCCTGCAAGCATGACCGCCTGGCCCACCTGCAGCCACCTCCGGCCACCAGCCCTGAGACTCTGAAACAGAAGACAGTTGCTCTTCAGCAACCAAACTGTCCCTTCAGCAATGGGGAAACCGAGGCCGGGAGGGCTGGGGATGAGAAGGAGCTTGTGCACTGCCTCAGGGGAGCTGTTCAGGGAAAAGTCAAAGGGAAGGGTGGAGAGAAAGTAGAGAGGGCGGACGCTGCAGGAGCACCCCCAACTCCAGCACCACGAGCGCTCCCCAGGACCAAAGGGCAGGAGCGGGACACAGGTCCTTCACCCTGCCACTGCTGGGCACCGCGCGCGCCCTGCGGGATGCTGTAAAACAAACACGGCAGGTGCCCGAGATCCGGCGGCGTGTCCTGGCCCTGGTGAGGTGACAAACGCCCAGGACGCCTGGCGGCTTCCTACACACCGCGTGTGGCCAACAAAAGGCTCTGTCCACTCACGAGTCACGTTCTCCTCCTCTTTGGTCATAAGGCAGCCTTTTATAGATGTAATCACGTGACTCTGGGTGGCATTTTCCCACTGCTTGAAGTAGCCTTACTGGGCAACTTCAAAGCTGCAAGATTAAAACAGCCTCCATTTTTATTCGAAGCCAGTCCATGAAATCCAAAGCTGAAGCTCCTTCTACAGCACTGTGCCCACCCTGGCACACCCCAGGGGTCTTCACCAACTTAACCGAGGCCTCAGGTAACCCAGACACCACCTCTTCGTCAACATCATGAATGGGCAATACACCAACCCCTCCCACGCGTGCATGAGCAATGTTGAAGCAGCTTCCGCCCCGCGGCACCGTGCCACCCCAGCAGGCTGGCACTTCCTCCACAAGGCTGCTGGATCTGAACACGATTTAGCAGGTCTGCCTGAGGACAGGCCACGGGAATAGCCTGTTCACAGGAAGCTGTGAGGCTGAACTGTACTCGGGCAGGTGGCAGAGCTGTCCATGTGGTGACGGGGGCGGGGATCTGTCCTGGGGACACTGCTGCTGGCGGGGAAGAAGCTGGGTGTGGGTCCTGCCAGAAGAGCCTCAGCTCACTGCAGAAAATGCATCAATAATTCAGCAGACGGGAGCAGAACAGGCTTTACTACCTGGGCTTTGTTCACTTTCCTTTGCTTCTGTCCTGGGGGCACCAGGCCAGGAATTAGGACTTAGTCAGAGGAGCGTGACCTGGAGGCAGCAGTCACCCCAGTTTGTAATCACTGCACTTAGAAGATAATTTACAAAAGAGCAGCAGCTCTCAAAGGAATGAGGCACCCCACCCAGGGACACCTGGCAATGGCTGCAGACATTCTTCACGGCCACCCTGATGGGAGCCAGTAGTCGGGGACCAAAGGCAGTACCGAGTATCTTACAATGCACAGGACAGTCCTCCACAACAACGACCTGGGACAGGTGTTAAATAATGGCAAGGCCAAAGCACTGCAATGACTTGTTAGAGCCCCACCAATCTCAAAAGGTGAGTGCAGCTATTATACCCTCCTCAAAGACAGACAAGCAGGCAGGATTAAAAATGGCGCATAAGGCGGGCGTGGTGGCTCACACCTGTAATCCCAGCACTGGGGAGGCAGAGGCAGGAGGATTGTGATGTGAGTTGGAGGCTGAGCTCAGGGCCAGCCTGAACCACAAAAAAGCGAGACCCTGTCTCAAAAAACCTAAAAAAAAAAAAAAAAAAAAATGGCGCACAAGGGCCGGGGCTTTAGCTCAGTGGTTCTGGCACCTGCCTTGCAAGCAAGGAGACTCATGCCCACCAGCAATCAGTATCACATACCACAGTGGCAGGAGTGGTGGCTCACACCTGTAATCCAGCACTTGGGAAGCCAAGGCGGGAGGCTTGCTGAGTTCAAGGCTGAGTTTAGGACCAATCTGAACTACCAAGTAAGTCCCTGCCTCAAAAAAATAAAAATAAAAAAGGCGTACGAGGCTAGAAGATTCAAACCTGGCCACATACTCCCAGGCCCACATGTCTCACCTTACCTGACCTGTGCATCTATGTCACTCCTCTTGGGCTCTGCTCTCCACAACCATCATCCACATCCCGTGCTGCCCAGTCCTGTGCATTCAAAGCTGGAGTGTGGCATACTTGTCTCCCACCAGCCCAAGGTGCCTCAGGCTCACGTGCTACAGAAAGGTCTCGGTGTGTCCTTCTCAATTTGCCTGCAGCAGTATACTGTACTGGCATTGGGGACAGAAACCTGGATACAGTAAAAGACGTCACCTTCCACCTGCAGATGATTATTCATTAAAATTACAAACAATTTTACACTCAAGGAATCCTGAGCTAACAGTCATGAACCAGCCACACAAAATTCTATACAAGTCTGTTTGTGTCCCGTGGAGGGAAGAGTGTCAGATCAATAGAAAAGTGGACAGCTCCTTGGAGAAGGGTACACCAGCCTGCCATCCCCAAGCCCCACACAACAGCAGAGCAGGCCAGGGGCACCTCTGTGGTTTCCCTGGGCCACACAGCAACTCAGCACAAGCACAGCATAGAAGAAGACGGCTCATTCCCCTCAACCTGCGGAATGTCAAAAATATTATTTTTAGCTTCTGAACTCAGATCGCTCAACCGTTATTATCAAGACTTTGTTTTTTTAGTTTTTTGGGGTTTTTTTGTTAATGGTATTTGGGGGCCAGGGATTTAGCTCAGTGGTTCCGGTGCCTGTCTTGCAAGCTCAAGAGTCCAGGTTCAATCCCCAGTAACCACATACAATATTGGGCGTGGAGACTCATGCTCAGCAGCAATCAGTACCACACACCACAGTGCTGGGCCTGGTGGCTCATGCCTGTAATCCCAGCACTCGGAAGGCAGAGGCAGGAGGATTGCTGTGATGTGAGTTTGGAGCTGAGCTCAGGCCCAGCCTGAACTACAAAGCAAGACTCTGTCTCAAAACAAACAAACTAAAAACTCTATTTGGAGTCTGAGACAGGATAAGTCCAAGTTTGAGCCTGGCTGGGGCAACTTAGCAAGATCCTACTTCAAAATAGGGATGTAGGCCAGGGATTTAGCTCAATGGTTCCGGCGCCTGTCATGTAAGCGCAAGGACCCGGGTTCGATCCCCGGTAACCACATACCTATACTGGGTGTGGAGACTCACCCCAGCAGCAACCAGTACCACAGACCACAGTGCCGGGCGTGGTGGCTCACGCCTGTCATCCCAGCACTCGGGAGGCAGAGGCAGGAGGATTGCTGTGATGTGAGTTGGAGGCTGAGCTCAGGGCCAGCCTGAACCACAAAGTGAGACCCTGTCTCAAAAAACCTTAAAAAAAAAAAAAAAATAGGGATGTAGCTCAGTGAAACCACACCTGCAAGGCAGCCTCAAGCTCTTCAGTTTGATTCTCAGCACCAAAAAAATCAAAGGCTCAAGGATGTATATCAATCTCAACGGCCTTGGGATCAATCTCCAGCAAAAGAAGAAAGAAAGAACATAGCGTGAAAGGGCAGGCAGCACGTCAACGAACGAAAGAAAATAGAGCAACTTTCTCACCGCCAATCTCACGGAAGTTGACATTCCTGTGGATCAATAGGCAGCGACAAAGGCTACGATGATACCCCAAAGCAGGGGATGCAGAATCAGGGTTCATGTGCAACCTTTATAGCACGTTACAGTTCTCTGCGGTGCATCCCAGGAGAACAGCTTGCAGAAGTGTGCCCACAAGCACCTGCTTTTGTGACTTCAGCCCTATAAAAGCCAGAAACCAAAAAGGGCACAAAGGCTGGGTAGCAGGAAAATGGGTAAAACTTCACATACTCATGTAATCCACAAACAGCTTATGACAGGCACCTGCACCACATCACCAGTACCTGCACCACATCACGAGTGATTCTTAAGAGACACTATGTTGCCAGGTGGACGGATGGACGCGCGTACACACACACACACACACACACACACACACACACACACACACACACACACACACACACACACACTTCTAGATGAAGTCCCTGAGCTGAAGCAGTGACAAACTTAAATGTAGCCAGCCACAAACTTCAGATCAGTGCCCTGTACCATAGAGACACAGATACACAGGGATGTTTTAACTCAGTCATAAAATAACTGTTTAAAGAAAAAATAAAACTGTCGCTTATTAGTAGAGAAATTTAAGGTAGATATTTCACTTCCAAGGCCTCAAATCTTTCCATAAAAATGAAGATAACAAGAATCCCTATCCTCACCAAGCTATATGTATAATAAGTATTAAACAATGTACAAAGACAGACGACATCTTACCAGATGTCTCAAAGCACTGTAGAACAAAAATTAAGCAAGGCCATTGTTTTCGACAATTATCCTGCATTACACCCCAACAGACCAAAGCACATCAAAAGTCACTCATAGTAAGCGCAGCATAATCAAAAATGAACCATTAAACAAATAAACACGTAGATTAGAAAAGAGAAGCACTCCAGAAAACAGGACACATCTATCTTCTGGGGCCAGTATAACGAGGAAGTCTTCCTCTGGATGCTTATCAAAAAGTAATGATAAAGAAATGTACTATTAAAAATCAGCTTTCCGTTCCTCGTTCTGTTTTCTAGTTCAGACTCACTGCCAAGCGAGGGAGACATAGGGTGAAGGGGCAGGCAGGGAGACCTCGCTATTTCACAGAAATAAAAACTGTCCCATTCCTGAATTCTGAATAGAAAAATAATTCTATCTGTAGGTAAATCTGCTGCAATCTTGTGTTTTGACAGCACATGAGCCATTATTTCTATCCTCACTATCATGAAAATAATTTCTAGTGATACTTCTGTGCTTCCTTCTCTGTCCATCAATACAATGTATGGGTAAAAAATACATATTATTATTACAATAATATGATGATAGGTAGCAGAAGTAAGAAAATGTGACCCATGCCTCTCCAAACCTGGACCCACCGGAGATCTGAAAATTAAACAGCATCTAAGGCAATGCAATGCTGCAGGCTGTCAGATACCTTGTTAGCAACGGGTGCGAGCAAGAGAAGCATCACACTGCTGCCGTGCGTGTTCCGACAAGACCAAGAGCAACGGTCCCCAGCGAGTCAGAGCACCCAGCAGGCCACCTGATTAATCAGGAGCAGAGACCCAGATGGCGTGAGGGAGGCACTCACTTGCAGGAGGAAACAGGGAGGCAGCATAAGCAGCACTCGGTCACGGCTATTAGATCTCTCCACGGCAGGTTTCTCCCCACCAGACTGTGTCACCGTCACCGTGCGCTCATCACCTCGCGCTCACCACCTCGCGCTCACCGCTGGGCTCCTCCTGGGGCAGGAGGTGGGGGCAAAGCTCCCTGTGTAGCTTTAGTGACAGGGGTGCCGCTTGTCTGGCCAGTCACTAGGACGCTCCACATGTACCTCTGCAGAGTGCAAAAGTAACACACCTCACACGGAATGAGAGCAACTCTGCTGGGCCCAAGCGTGAGGAAAGCCCAAGGCCCAGGATGGGTCGTTGCTGGAGCTCGGGGGCGGTCAGCTTACTCCTCGTCCTCCGAGCACGGCCCGACCCTCAATGAAAGATCACGGTGGGAAGAGGTAAATTACACAGAAATATGTTATAACGGGTCATAAAAGTGGGCAGCTGGGGAATTCACTGAGCCCAATTTAGTTATAAATTTTCTTTAAAGGTAAGTTAAATATAAAGAAAAGGCAATTAGGTACAAGCTTTAGGCCTATCCTATATTATTTTAATGCTCATTTCCATCCAGGCAGGGCTGTGAGAAACCTCAGTGTTGAACATTCTCAGCTTATTTGCAGTTTATCTGCCAATCTATTTACTCAAAGGTATCTAAGAAGAAAATGGATCTGGATGAAATGAGCTTGCCTGTCTTTCTGAGAAAAATCTCACATATACAAGTTTATAATTAGGGTCTCCCAGCATGCATTCTGCAAGCGTGAGTCAACTTATTTCTTGGTTGAAAAGTCAAGATATACCAGCATATGGAAATCCTTGAGGGGTGGAAAGCGGCAGAAGGAGACCCCGGGTAGGAATGCTCTTTAGGTTTTCAGAGGCTCCCACTCACTAAAAAGGATGACTCCCTCTGAGAGTCACAGATGCACACACAGAGCCCAGAGTGCCAAGGGTCTTTAGCCCTATAGCTCAAGAGTCCTTAAAAATACAGTATGAAACATTTGTTCTTGAAAATCTAAAAAGTTATTTCAAAAGCAGCCACTCCAAGAATGAGTCTCCTTTTGTATTTAACCTTATTTTCTCCTAGCTGTTCAAGCATTCAGTTTTATGCAAATCACTCTTTGGGGCTCCTTTGTCAGCCCGAGTATTTTCCTGTTCAAGGCGGCCCCTTTCTTTGCCTTACTCCAATGAATTCCGACTATCTCCTGCCTTTGTTTCTCTCTAGTAGTAAGATTCTATTGTGATGCAGCGGCAGACAATTTAAGCTAAGGTGGCAATTACTTTAGAAAATAAAGTAACTCTGCTTCTATCAACTCCAGCCACGCGACCATGGGGGAGGGGCACTGCCACTGTGGTGCTCACTTTCAGCTCAGGAAAGATGACAACGCAACTCAGGAAAGTAACAGCAGCTGGCATTTGATTTCTCTTAATGGCGTCTATAGAACAGAGGGTCTCAAAGTATGGTCTGGAGATACTTTCTTGAACTCCAAGATACTTTCCAGAAGATCAGGGGGAGTTCACATGACTTTTAACAATGGGAAAAAATAATTCCTTTTTACAAAAATGTGTCATTTATGTAAACGTGATAGTTCCAGTATTATCTTAAATGACCTAACAGCTTTCATATTTTGGTTTCAGTATCTGAGTGGTAAATAGTAACAGCTGTAACACACGTAGGACAGTTTTGGGCAGGTGATGGGGTGGGTCGCTCTCCAGTCCTAAGAACGGGAAGCATGAGTTTTGAGCTCTACCACTGTGTCCCACAGACCAATCTCACTTGCCTGTTTTAAACATCACATTGGCAAATAGCTACATTTGTTTTGCAAACTATGTGTATATCTGTGTAAATAAAGTTTTACTGGAACATAACCGTCTCAATTAATTAGCATATTTTGTCTGACTGTTTTTTTTTCTACAAAACCAAAACCAAGTAGTTCAGAGAAGCTTAATACCTGCAAAAACTAAAGTATTCAGTGCCCGGCACCTTTCAGAAAGTGACAACAGTGTTGGTGGTGATGCTGACGAGCAGCGCTGACTCGCTGTCTCCCATGAATGCACACTGAGCTATGATTCCTCTGCAGAGAAAATCTACCTTCTCTTACCCACCTCCCGCTGTGGCCGAGGCTCCTGACAACAAGAGTAACAAGAGAAAACACACTAACTTGTCTGGGTTTTCATGACAGGGCACCTGTAGAAGGAAATAATGACCCCAGGTGACAGCTTGTCTGGGTTTAAGTTTAGGTGGGCTAAAGAGTAGGCAATCCAGAGTAAGAAGGCTGGAGGGCAAGAGGGTCTGAGCCAGTTAGAGTGACAAAGGGGACCTCCGTGGCAAGGGCAGTCTGACCAGATTCTCCTTGGAGTCTCCATCCTCAGCGGTAACCAGCTCCTCCCCTAGGAAGGCAGGGAGTGCACCCCTCCACTCAGGGGAAGGAGAGGGGGCACTAGAAAGTGACCCACCTGCTCCTGTGTTCTCCAAGGCCCAGCCTCCAGACCCGAGGGTGGTGTCCCTAAAACCCCAACAAAAATAACCTTCCCAATAATCCATGAGGCAGTCCCTGTGGTCACCTTCACTGCATAAAGAAAATAATGAAAGCACCAACGGTACCTTTGGGTTCCAAGGCTAACTCGAGAAAAGGCAGTAGGGAAAACTCTGAGATAACCAGCACCCAACAGAAGGAAAGAAAATAACTTCGGTGACTTTTCCACAACTTTCCTGTACGGTAAGGGCCAGCACACAGACTCCTCAGCTCAGCCGCCTGTGCCCAGAGCACTTGCTCGCAAGGTGCCAGGCCTGTGTGGACGCAGAGTAAGACAGTAAGAAGCTCACAAGGGAGGAGGCCTTATAGTATCAAGCATGAGCTCCCATGACAAATGTGTGCGTGGTTAGGATCTTTGCTAATAAATGTGTACTTCAGGAACTAGTTTGGGGTCCCTGAAAAATATGACCATGTTAGCATTAGGAAGTGCTGCAGTACAGGGAAGAACCACATGAAAAGTTCCCTTTTCAAGAAAATATTGTCAGAGCCTTAGTTTTTGTTGTGTTTTGCTTTTTCTCTTTTTGCATTGCTGCCTTTTGATCCCAAGGCTTTCGCACTAAGCTATATTCCTAGTCCTCTTATTTATGTTAAGGAAGGTCTCACTTAAGTCACTAAGCAGCACAAGGTGGTCCTGAACTTGTGATTGTCCTGCCTCAGGCTCCCAGAATGCTGAAATTAAAGGTATGTGTCACCACACTTGGCTCTGTTTTAAGAACATAGTTCTGCTCCAAGCAGCTCATCAACCCCATGCCGCCTGTGCACAGAATACTCCTGTGATATTTCCTTAAATCCTAACTCTCCCTTGCCAACCATACTCCCTAATTCTTTCCTCCTGACACGTTAGAACCGGGGACATCTCACTTGTCACTGTGATCTAAAGTAAGCTCAAAGCGGCACATAGCTCTAAATATTAAAACAAACATTTCATCTGCTGACAGATAAAACAGGGTAAGTTTTCAAAGAACAGGCCTGGACAACCACTTTCTCGAATGGCAAAGGATAGAGTGTGGGTCAAAAAGGACAGAGCAGAGGTTGTGGAAACAATCCTGGGCCAGTTTGGCTATCGCATCCCTGACAAAGGGTCGAAATCATGCACTGAGGATGACAGCCTTTCTGATAAATGGCGCTAGTGAAAACAGGCTGACCTCACGCAGAATATCGAATCTAGACCCCTATATCTCAAGCCATGTATTAAACTCAAATGAACAAGGGATGTCTGTATAATGGACATTTAATGTAGCAACTCCAATCTTTAAGCTGACTCTGTACACTACATAATCGACAGCATCTTTCATTGCAGCTGCCACGTACTAGACAAAAGTGCTAACAGAAAAGCATCTTCTGAGCTACACCACTGAATCTGAAGTCATGCCAGCTATAGAACTCATTCTATCTGCCCTGGAAATGTCTGACTAAAATATATCTTGAACAGTCAATAACCAGACAGCCCAACCAAAGGCTGCACGTATTGCTCAGGGTTAAAGGACTGGCTGGCCGAGAAAGCGTGGGGGACTAGTGTGATCCTCAGTACCTCCAACTCGGAAACCAAAGTCAAGTCAAATTGTGAAATATCAAAGTACTGGCTAGGATGCTGCAGGGCCTCACAGTACTGGGGCCAGGGTGGCGAGGGAACAGAGACACCCTTTCCTCAAAAGAACTCGTTCTCAGAGGAAGCAAAGAACAGATGAGTCAGGAGAGGCTGCGGGTGACCCAGGTTACACACTGCAGTGCTCTTAAGACACGGGGCGGCCACCAGCCCAGGCTTTTTAAATTGTGAAGAAAGGAAAAAAATCACACAGTTTAACAAACATTCAAACAGTTTAAAGGAATATACAGCCAAAAGGAGGTCTCCTTCCAAAAGTTATCTGGTAACAGTCTGGATCCTACTAAAGAAATTAACAATGAGAGAAGGGAAGTGGGGGAGAGAAGGGAAGTGGCTGAACAGAGAGAACCGTGCGCAAGGCACGCCGGTCCGTGCTGCAGCTCAGCAGGGACACCGGGACCCATTCTAGATCAATGCATAATCGCCTCTTTTGTAAATGGCCAGGTAGTGCCCTACACACAACTCCGCTGTAATTACACATTCGCTAAGTACAGTAGTTAGGTTAATCCTCAGGCTGTTCCAGCATCTGCTGCAATCACGTTCTCTGCACACGAGGCTCGGTGCTGATGTGCCAGTTTCCAACAGGTAAGTTTCCCGGACTGAGCCAAGGTGTGCACCTTTCACCTGTGTGAAACCGGCAGACTGTCACTCCAAGATGAATGAACCACATACAGACTTCCACTGACTGGTGGGACGCCAGAGGCGAGTGATACAGTCCTTTGGCCAGAGCCTTACCAATGTGGAGTTTTATCAAACATGTTAACGTTTGTCAATCACTGATAAATAATATTGTCTCTTCATGGTGTTAAAAATTAAAGGAACTTAATGTTTTAAAAACCACCTATTTGTTGAATAACGTCTTAGCAGCTATAGCCTTAATACTTCTGAAACTCGTGAAACCCTTCAGAAGCTGGCCCCTGCCTACCTCTACCCTCAGCCGCCCTTATCTTAGCTTCGTCTGTTACACTTCAGCCCTCCTGAGATGATGAACTGGCACTTCTGTGCCCACAGAGCTTGGCACCAGTTCTTCTCTCTGCCTAAAACGTGGAAAACCCTCAAGTTCCTCCAGTAACACCCAGCCCAACTCAAATGTCATTACTTCTCAGCCTTTCCTCTCATACCCCTCTCCCTCCTCGCCTCCGGACTAGGTGCGTACCAGCCACACTGGTGTCTCTTCGTGCAGAATGTGAGCCCACCTCACCAAGGCAAGGTCTCTGCCTCCAGGGGCCACCATTAGCACTCAGGCCGACCAGCTGCTGGACAGAAAATGTCAGCCCAACTACCGGACGCTGGCTAACAGACACCAGTGATGTGAGCAGATATTCGATTACAGCACATTACCTAGGCATTTAAGCACACGCGTGCAAAGCACATTAGAGGAAAGGAATGTACTGCCAAGCATACCGACACCTCCTGGGTATTAAGTGGAAGCACTGGAATTTTCTTACATAAAATATATTATTTCTTCTCGCAAAACCTAATGGAAACATAAAAATCATTTATTCTAACAAGATTTGGACAGGTATTAAATTCACAGTTTCTCGTGTATTAATCATTTATACATCCTGCTAAATAGCTGGACCTTAATATGATGCCTACCTCTCCATAAAACTGAAACATCTGATATAATGAATGGGCAAATTGCACTTTTTAATATTCTCCCATTGTTAATCTTTTTTTCATTTTTATTCTAAGAAATGGCAATCAATTAGTAGGAATTCATGATCTCACATCACATCCAATTGCTATAAAAACAATGGTTACTAACAGGGCTGGAAAGATAATAAAGAACAAAAAGTACAGCAAACCAAAAAGTGTGATTCTGTATCTGCACGGAGGTAGCTAACTTCTGCTGTGAAGTTTTCAACTCTGCTCATTTCCACATGTAGTGATGGGAGCTGGTATCCATCCAACATGTACTATTTGCTGTACTTGTCTTTTTTATACACTCATTCATAAATACATGAATTTTACAGAATTAGGCAGCTCTGCTATTCACATTTTAAAGCAGAAAAATACCAGCTGACAACTTAGTACAAGAATATAGTGCCGATAAGTTGTGCACTGAAGACTTACGTGTGGATCTGCTCAACCCTATGGGGCAGGCAAATCTGGTAAAATGTTCTTCGCAACGTCTGTGCGGCAACAAACTCTCCCAGCCATTAACTGTACCGCACTTTCTAAAGGCCAGGTGAGGCCTCCAGAAGACACCAGATGGTAGCAGAAAAATAACTCATTCTTTAGCATATATTATTCACTGTTTACCACTGGAATGCATTCAAAAATAATACACGCAAATGTAGTGTAGAACACTCATCTTTTTTTTACTTACTTCATTTACTGGACACAAAGTAAACTATGTTTAACTATAACTTCTTTGTGACATGAGCAGCCCTTCCTGTTCATCCATTGGTAATTTTCTTGTGAATCAGGGTTCAAACATCGTCCTCACTATTTAACGTGACTCTATAGTACCTACCGAATTATGGGAAGCCCTCATAGGTTCTCTCAGTTATTTAGATTTTCCTGAAATATTTGAAGCTATCATCTGTTCTTGATAAGAAACAGAATGGTGGCTTCAGGTAAAGAAGTGTCTGTATTACTAACTTTGTTGGGCTATTTTCCCAGCACGTGTGCCTGTGCTGTAGTTAAAGACACCCTAATTGTGTAAGGTTATGCTAACAGATGGCTTTAAAAAAAAGCACAATGCTCAGCCTGACCCTTTCCACCAGACACTGCCCCTGCCCTTGAAGGAGCATAGTTTCATTTATACCTTTCAGTTACTTTTCAGAGTGATCACAGAATCATCAGCACAGGTGCACACATGTATTTAGTCTGCTCCTGCCTGACTTACAAACACACGGAGGGTCGTCCTCCAGTCTGCATACTGTTCTACACCTTGCTTCTGTCACTCAAATCCTTCCAGACTTTTCTCTATCAGATGCACAGACTTCTGACATTTGATGGTGCCTAATATTCCATGTTTTGGAAGGGCCATATTTTATTTAACCATTCCTCCACTGACAGATTACATGGTGGTTGTATCTTTGTCTATGTAAAAACACAGGGATTCCTTCTAAAAATCAATCATTCTCTGTGCAGTTTCATCTGAGATGTAAAGAAACAATAATGCGCCGTTCAAGAAAGACAGCTCCAAGATCTAAAACTGTCTGGCTTTGAGTACAGCGTCTATTAATTTCCTTGAAAAAAAAAATCCCTCTCTAGCAAAAGCCTGACACAAGCTCAAAAGCCAACTGAGAGTTGCTGTTACTCAAAGAGCTTTGTTTCTGGCCAAATACTTAAAAGGGCATTTCATAGAGAGCAGGAGTCAACTTCCAGAAACTACGTGAGGGAATGGGTTTCTCAGAGGATATGTGATCTGCACAAAGCCCGAAGCTCGCCTTAACACATAACAAACAGGAGTGAGCAAGACAGTCCTCGGTGAATCTCTCAACCAAAACGGACCACGCGTGTGCTGGAGGGAGTGGGCCTTTATGGATCTTTGTGCCCATTTTTACCACCTGCCTTCCATTCTTCCCCAGTGTCCTTTCATTTTGCAAGCCTACGTGTCCAAGCAAAGGAAAGCAAAGACCCCATCAAGTATAGAACAATTTAGCATTTGCCTTCGTCCTGGAGAGGATAGCACAAATACACAGAAAGGAATGTGACGCTGCCCCTGTGGGAGCCCCTGGCATCTCCCTGTCTCTCATCTCCAGTTTAGTGGCCTTGAGGAACCCTGAGTCCTTTGCACATCCAAGTGGTGATGCAGCAGCCACAGGAATCTCCACTCTTCCGTTCCAAGCCATCCACTACATACAATGAGAGCTGGTGACACTGCCACAGCAAGTCAAGTCCACGGGCTGGTTGGCACTCATGCCAGAATGAAGTCTGGCAAAGTCCCCACTGATCGCCTACCTCGGGAGGCCTGGACGTAAGGCGCCCCGAGGACGAGACAAACAGAAGCAGACAGTAACAAGAGAAGAACAACGAGACACGCCAGAAGTATGCTTGGTGCCTGGTGGTCCTCTCAGTGAAGTGCTTTCCTTTCCGAGCGTTTGAAAGGAACACTACTTCAAAACCCACAGATGCTTGCGAGATAGGGCATTTTCAGAATATAAGCTGAGACTCCCAAGATGCATCCAGTGTAAACAGAAACTCATTAATACCTCAACTGCTCTGCTCAGCTAGCTTTGGTGATGAAGATAAGCAGACTTGTATCTCATCATTATTATGATTATACTACCAGCTAGTCCTCTCAGCTCTTGGGAGAATTATTTATCAATAATAAGCCATAGTAGACTAGAAGTTCTAATGGTGCTTAACCTGGGCTGCAAAGAAATGCAACTGAGAGAAGCAGACCAGGTACAAATTCCTTTACCTCCTCAGCTCTGGGACCTGAATTCCAAAGACACAGTGGGGTCGGCACGTGAGGCTAGCAATTGACTCCTGCTGGCCAGGTTGAGCCTGTGTCTGTTTCAGCTGCTCTGCTAGAGAAGTGGTTGATTACTTCTTTTAAGTACTTTCCTAAGGCCGCTCGAGTCCTTCAGCAAGCGCTTGTCTCATACACGGCCAGGGCTACATTTTGTTAGGCCATCACAACATGCATTCCACTTCACTGAAAGCCCTTCTGGACTTTTCTAAGACAAAGTAAACAGATGTGTGTGTGTGCATCCACATGTGTGGATGTGCATTTTCAACTCTTCATATAGAGGATGGTAGAAGAGCCATCATATGATATGGGTGATAGGGGATCACCCCAAGACAGTATATGGTCACCCCCATTGCAACTGTCTAATCCCCTCTACATAATACTGTGGATCTTTGTCAAGGAAACTCCAAATATGAGCTGCAAAAATAGGTTCTGCTTAGGCTAATAGTAAAAATAATTTACATTCTTAGAACTCAAAGTCCCAGCAATGAATCCATGTGGTAAAAACAGTCCTGAAAATGAAGTCAAGCTTCCTCATCCGTCAGATTCACACTGAGTCCCTAACCACGTACCGGGCTATGGCCAAAATTCCTCAACTTCTGCCTTCTCTGCCAAGTAAAAGATCACACTAGACACGTTAGGGTATTTCCTCTCCATGTGCTGAGAAGACAGACAAGACAGATAATGAATATGACCAACGAGTCAAGGTCACATACCACCCTATCTAAGTTTCTGATACTGACAATGCACATAACCCAGAAAAAGAAAGCTGGTATCTGGCAGGATTCTCCGATGCCTACACAGTAACCCAGAAACAAGGACACAAAACTTCAAGCAGCAGCTGACAAGGGCATAGACAAATGAATTTTGCAAACACACACGTGAAGTCTTTTTTTATGGAAAACATGGGGTGTGGGCGAGGGTACTGGCTTTCTTTAGCTGGAGCTGCCTGAATCCAGCCCAGTGAGGGGCCAGATTAGACTATTCCAACCAACCAAAGAGCTCCAGAACAGAGAAACACCAAGAGCTCTCCTGCCGTGCAGCTAATCACCAACAAAGCTGAGACCTGCTGCCACCACGGGCAGCTTCTGAGTCTCCTGAGAGATGGAGGCAATGGAGAAAAGAGGGGCTTGATAGCCCCGGCTTGTCGGACTGCCAGCTCCTACGAGATCCTCGCAGGGTTGACAAACGTCTGGACGGTCCAGGTTGCCTTGGGGAGCAGCTTCCACAGTCAGTGAATAAGAAACCTCTTTCTGCTGAAGGACCAACTGTTTTCCAGGTTGAAGAAATCCTATTGACCAGTATGTTCTGGGAGGGTCCACATCTAGCCAGGCTCCCCGGAGTATGGTCCCTGACTAACGAACCCCCATAAAGGTGGCAGGAAACACGGACTGCCTCAGAGGAGGGCTGAGAGAGAGAGAGAGAGAGAGAGAGAGAGAGAGTGTGTGTGTGTGTGTGTGTGTGTGTGTGTGTGTGTGTGTGTGTGTGTGTCTCCCCCTCTGTGCGGAGATAACGCCCCTTTGTGGCAACATCCCTTCCCCTGATAACAACCTGAAGAGACGTGAGGTGGAGAAAATGATGTCACACAACTCAGGAACACCAGACAGCAAGGAGAAGGCGCAGACGGGGCGTGTACCCAAACTGTGTAAATACTGGCAGAAGCAGGGTGGCCAGCTCCTTCTAGAGGCTCTTCTACACTCCCCGCACCCCCACCAACATAGTGGTGTATGATTAAACTGTCTTATTCTGTTAGCCCTTTCACAGACATGGAAAAAAAAGTCATAATCCTATCATAAAGCTGTCATCTTCTGAAGATTATTTAACAAATTAATTTCCCGAAAAGGAGCAGGTATTGCTGCACATTTATATACCACCCCCACAACTGCTTCCCTAAGTGAATGCAAATTGGCCTCTGAAGAATTTGTCTAATGTGTTAATAAAACGATTTCTATGACCAGGAAGGCTACAAAGTCCTGCTTTAAAAAATAATTCACGCTTTCCTAACTCATTCTTTTGCATACTTTTGTATAAATATAAAAGTTAACTGCTTCATTTTCTTTTCATTGCAATCATTTGCTTTGGGAAGAAGAAATTCTATCACCCAGTATCTTCACAGAGGATTCACAAGCCCCCATCTAGCGAGGCTCTCCGAAGTCTGGATCCAGGTCTATGTACAGCCCCAACCGGTCCATCCGAAGATAGGCCTCTGGGCACAACTGCCCCACAGTAGCGCCAGTGCTCTCACTCTGCACCACACCTGCCTACCACTCACTGCACACTGAGGTCTCCAGGTACCTGGCCAACCACTAGGAACCTGTTGGAAGTTCTTCCAAAGGCCCCAAATTCTGGAGAGCACAGACACAATTTTGAAATCAGACTATTCCCAACATCTCTTCCAGACTTGCTGGTTTTCTTTCCAACCACAAAGAAACAGATACTGTATTTTTTTCATTTCAGGATCTGTATTGCCTGACTGATCACAACACATGAGTTCTTCCTGATCCTAAGGCCAATGGATGATTCATTCTGGTGACCTTCAGAAGGAAAGCTGCTTCTGAAGATTTCTTTACTGAATTTAATTTCTAATTGACTAGACATCCAAATATTGTACAAATCAACGTCGAAGGTAGAGAAGGATGGCCAGCAGACATCACATCTCTCCCCACTCCTCTCAATGTTCCTCATCTAGATATTGCTGTACACTTTGCCCCCTCAATTAAAAAGGTACCTAGGGAAATGCAGAGATAGATACAGAGATGAACGTATGTATCTGTTCATAGGGAGATTCTCTAATTATAACAGCTGCATGTATGTCACTATTTAGCAAAACATAATTTATTAAAAGTACCCCAATTAATGGGCTGTCAGATTCCTTCCAACTTTTTCCAAATTCAAATGCTGCTCTAATAAATAACCTTGACATAGCCGTTCGGCAGTCATTGACAAGTACATCTGCAGGTTAAGCAGAGTGAGTGCACAGCTGCCACATCAAAGGGTTTGTGCGGAGCTGTGATGGACACAGCCTGGGCCTTCATGGAAACCGGACCAATGCAAAGTTCTCAGCAGTCACTCCCACGCTGACTCATTTCTCCATGTCGATAGCCACCAAGGGCAGAAGCCAATCCTAACAGACCACTGACCCTGACGCAGAGGACAACAGGGAGTGACACGATGGACATGGGCCAGGCTCTCTTTCCATTATCCCCGACCTCCCAATTCTACTGACCACTGGGAACAGAGCGATTCTGATGACAGCTTGGCTGGTGCAGAGCCACAGGCCCACTCTAGCACCCCTGAGAGGGGCAGCTGTCTGACAATGGTTCCTCACTCTCCAGGTGAAAACGCGTGTGTCATCCTTCCGATCCACCAAGGAAAGCCGGTCCCTCTGGACAGGGACTGAGAACAAGAAAGCGCACGCTGCCTGCTACTGTGGGGCTCGGGGCTGAGGGAGGCCTAGCAGATGCACCCTAGCTGCATTCCCACGGCCAACCCGCCACACGGTGGCCAATCTCCGCCAGTGTCCGGTCCACGTGAGCCACCAGGAAGGGCCCGGCATCACTGGAAACGCCCCCACTTTGGCCCCATCTGTGCACCTAGAGGAGTCAGCAGTCACCTACACAGATGGGTCACGCTCTGAGATGAACTGTATGGATCTGTTAGTACACCTGGTGAAACGCCATGGACGAAATAACAAAGTAACAGCAGACCAACTGCAGCCTCGGGACGGAGCAGCCCCAAGGGCTTCCACTTGCAACTCCCCCGAAGAACTAATCCCACTGCTCTGCAGGAAGGAGCCGAGCCCAGGATCCAAGAAGATTCTGAGTCCAGGCAAAGCTGGGCAGGTGCCCTGGGGACACAGGGGCCTTGGCAGGGAACCTCTGCTCTAAGGCTGAGACCATCACATCTGCATCGTGTTCTGAGCTTCTCTGCACACTTTTCTGCCACAGGTATTGACCCAGATAAATTTCTTTACACCAATAACTGAGTGTCTGCACCCTGAACTCACAGGCAGAGAGATATGGGAGTCAGGTCTCTGTGACAGCCAACTATGCTCTTTTTTTTTTTTTTTTTGCAGCTGTACTGGGGACTGAACTCAGGACCTTAGGTTTGCAAGAAAAACAATGGTGCCAATGAGAGAAATTCCCAGCCCTTTATGCTCTTTAAGGAAGCCTTCTTACTTCCTGCTTGGTCAAACCCTGTAGCCCAGCCAAACTGCCCTCCACAATGGACCACACGGTGACCCTTCCTCAGCAGTCCCTACTGTGCATCTCCTCCTTCCACTGATCATTTTAAATGCTCGATTTATATGCCCTTGTACTCCATCCAGTTCTTCACACAAACATCTCTTTTTTCTCTCAGGCCCACCTGCTGACACAGGTGGCCTTGTACTTTATTT
>PVIR01019276.1:0-32123 GCA_004026965.1 Petromus typicus
TGCCCTAATCAGATTTTAATGTTATCAGGCAGTAACCCAGTTAACAGCCCAAACAACTTAGCATAACTCAGTGACACAAGGTGAAGAGGAAGTGGGTGCTTCTCTGGAGTGATTCAGCAATAGCCTTTGCAAAGCACATTCAGCAACTCACCTTAGGCTTAAATGCAATGACTTTCAAAACCATCTCAACAGTAAACACCCCAGTGAAGACCATGTTCAGAATGTCCATGGCGTCATTGAACATCTTGGACTGCTCATAGTGCTATGGATGGAGACAGAGGCACAGTTCTCAGATACCTGGCCACAACCTCACACTGTCACAAATGGCGGCTCCCAGGCCCTCGCACCCCAATGGACACCCTCCACGGTCTGGCACCGCCATCTCCCAATGGTCCGCCAGCACTGCCTCACACGGTGAACCCCCACACAGCATAGAGGTCTGTGACAGATGAGGATGATTCAATGATGGAGGGAAAACACATCTACTCTCTTAGCACAGGGTATGGGGAATCCACCCTTTCTTCTAGCAGAGATTAGAGTCAGGCCCCAAACGAGGGCACAATATGGATGCCACCACCGTGTCTATCAACAAAGGTGGAATTTGGTTAGGGGTACACTTTATGCCACTTAGGGTTACTCTTAATAGAAGATACTATTACCTTGACTTTGTACTTTTTCATACATCAACACAGGGTTAAGTCAAGGAAAGTGCCGGGTATCTCATCCTTGACTGTCTTTAGACAGCACTTAGAGTTAATAAAGTTTGGGCAAAAGCTACATCTAGATTTGGGTCTTTGTTTCCTGCCACAATTGCTGTCCAGTAATCCACACAGCTTCTGACAACACTCACTGTCAATACCACATTGTTTTCTGACTTGCCTAAGTCCAGGGAGCCACATTACCTGCCTCTGATGTCAGCAGCAAATGGCTGCAGCGCTTGAGGTCAAATCCAGTATTTTCAGAATAGGAGCCCCACCCCCACTGTGGGAGCCCCTTCAAGTCAGGGAATAGGACTTAGACTCTGCTTTCCAACACTGGCTGTTACAGTGTGGTGGGCCCGGATCAAAGCGCCTGACATTAACCCTGCGGCATAAACCCTATCTCTGTGGTAAGGGCAACCGATCGCCCTATTTCATTAATAAAGAAAGGAGGGTTCAGGGGACTTAATTTCCCAAGGCCACCCCACTGGTGGGGAGTGAAGCCAGCACTGAAGTGGCTGCCTGACAGACCCCACAGCTCTGGTCCGCAGTCACTCTCTGGCCACACAGGCTCCTGTGAGGCTGCATACTGCGTGAGGCTCTGTGGAAATACTACCTAACCAAGAACATCTACTCTAACAACAGTCGGCCGGAACGGGACTCTGCCACACAGTAACATCAAAAGTCAGATCCAACACCCTACCCTCAGAGTCTGGGGTACGGGGCTGTGCAGAACGCCCACACTTGGTCCCCACAGCTGTCTCCATTTTTACCTGCATGGCCAAGCAGAGTGTGTTGAGCATGATGAGGACAAACATCATGTATTCGAAAGGCGAAGAGTTCACCACGTACCAGAACTTGTACTGGTAGGGGTTTTTGGGGATGTATCTCCGCAAGGGACGCGCTTTCAAGGCGTATTCAACACACTGACGCTGCAACGGCAGAAAAGGGCAGACACGGTTCTGAGCACTTCTGGGGAAGGAGCACATGTCGCCCTTGTAAGGCCTCACTCCATCCTTCCGGAAAGGGACTAGGGACAATAGTGAGAAGTCATCGAAAGGGCCAGCCTCCTCTTCCGTCTCTGTTCTCCACAGCAACCCCAAGGGAGAAGCAGAACATCCATTTTCCTTACTATACGGAAAGTAGTGGAGAACTTTTGCTGTTTTCACTAAAGTCCTGCAAAGTACATACAAGCAGAGCAAGGCCTGGACCTGTGCCTTTCCTCTCTGCTGGTGGGGCATGCCTCCAGGCTGCCTGGGCTGTGCTCTGGGACAGGAAGCCAACTACTAACAGGCATAAACTCTCTAGGAAGCAGAGAGGTGCGCTCACTCTAAGAATGGAAGCCCCAGCAGCTCGGACAGACTGACATTACAATGCCTCTCAGGAGCCAGAAGGTGCTAGTAGTAGTGACAGCGGGGCTGAACTGAGGCTGGGTCTAGCTGGAGCACGTCCGCTCACTCTGGGGATGGACACTGGTCTGTCCACCGCAGCACGCCCAGGGGAGCCTGTGAACTTGTGAGCCGTCAGCTCACCCTGAGGATCCAGCCCCATGCCAGCTCTCATGCTCTGCCTCTGGGTACGGCAGGCGTCACACAGACTTCCTGTGTCCAGGACCTGGAGCTGCTCTGACACACATGCTGACTCCAGGGACACAGTGCCCTGGATCTGAGCCTCTTTAGGATCTAGCGGCTGACATCTTAAAAGCCCGAGCTCTTGCCGGCTGGCCTGAGCCATGCCCTCCAGTAGACAAAGAACTGATCCAGGATTCCCTCCAACTGCCACTGGTGGGGTCTGCAAGGGTATGCCAGCCACTCAAATGCAAGCCCTCCTCCAAACCGAGCTGGGGCATCCTCACAGTTCCTGCAGTGGGCACAGCTGCAGCCTGGGAAAGAACTGTCCATCAGGCCACTGCCACCGCCCACCTCACCTCAGGAAGCCCAGGCTGCAAGGTCACTCCTGTTAACTACATCAGCGCTGAGCAGAAATGTCAGGGTAAGAGGACTGGGAAAACTCCTAGAACGGACTCTCAATCTCACAGCCATTTTTAGGGTTTAGCTCCTTAATGCCCTCCACTTAGAGATGAGGAAGCAAGCCCGGGGGAGACCAGGAATGTACCAATGTCACCAAGCAGATGCAGGCACAGCAGGGATGGCGCGTGGGATGCTTGGCCTCCTCATGTCACCACATAAGCACAGCCAAAGGCCCCTCTTCTACTGGACCAGCTAAAACAAGGCACTAGATAAAGAATGAATAATGCTGGTGGAACCTTAATCTCAAGTTTAAAGTGTCTGGCCTTCCCCAGTGGTGCCAGAGGGGCTCTTCCTGCATCAGCATTTCTAGACCGGGCAGCTCAAGTTTCTCCAGAAGACTCTGCCAGCACCTGGGACTATTTTCCTACCCAGTACTGGAGGAGGGGGATACTACTGGCTTCTAGTGGATAGAAGATGGCCAAGGATGCTGGACATTCTAGAGTGCCCAGGAAGCACAAATAAAAAGCACTGCCCAGCCCAAGGCATCAGTATACTGAAGTGAGAAACATCTGTTCTAAGTAGATATTGAATAGTCTCAAAGTAGGGACTGTGGAAATGTGAATGGGCGTTTGGGGATCCCAGGCTACAGAATCCCACAAGATTCTGAGCTGTCATGAGTGGGCTAGGAACACAGAAAGTGGTGATTTTTCACCAGTGGGTCTGGAGTTCACAGTCACAGAATCTTTTCTATGTCTGGGACCTAATTTTCCAGATGTTCTCCAGAAGGGTGACTTGCTCTGCCTGAGAGCTGACCTTGTGGGTACCCTCTCTGTCACCAGGGAAGCACTCAGAAAAGGGGGTGCTTTGTGCTTCTGTCCCTGCAGGAAGAGCAAACAGTGTGTGATTTTCACCTGGTTTTTGTCCAGCTCACAGTTCTTATACTCTTTTTCTCCCTGCTCCTGAAATGTGACGATGACAAAGCCCACAAAGATGTTCATCATGAAGAAAGCGACGATGATGATATAGATGATGAAGAAGATGGAGATCTCCACGCGGTAGTTGTAGACTGGCCCAACGTTTTCTCCATTTGAGTCAATGGCTTTATAGAGCAACCTGAGGAGCAGGAAAAACAAGTGAAGAACTGCTGGCCCCCTGCAGTCCAGCCCACTCCCCTCCCACATGTCCTCAGAGTTCTCCTGGGCTCCTCCCTAAATCACAGGCTGGCAAGCCCTCACGGGGTGCCCACTGAAGGCCTTGGACACAGTCAAGTCTCTGAGGCATCCTCCGCCTCCTCAGGCCCAGGCAGCTGGCACTTGAAGGATGAGCCACCCAGGGTATAATCCACGGAAGATCATTGCAAGGACAGCAAACTACAAGATTCCACAAATACTCAACAGCACTTCTTCCTAGTCACAGACAGGACAGGGTCACCACACGCAACATTCTAGTGAAGTGGAAACTGCATAAATGCTAGCAAAAAGAAGCATCCTACCAGAGTAATTCCAAAGAAGCAAGAGAGGTTTCTTAATCTGAAACAAGCACTGGAAGTAAATAAATATCAAGCAGAACTCTTTAACAGGTGAGGGAAGTTACTGTAACTATCCCCATTCTGTGACCTATTTATTTCACTTATGAGGATGTCCTAAAGGTACATCCATTTGAGTATGAATGACTCAATCTTATTTTTAATGGCAGAATAATACTCCATTCTATAGAAGAACCACATCTTCTTTATGCAGTCTCCACTTGATGGACATTTTGGTTATTTCTAAGATTTAGCAATCACAAACTCAGCTGCTATAAACATGTGTGCACATATGTGAATGTGATATGAATCTTTTAATTCTTTTGTGCATATACCTAGCAGAGCAATGGCCGGGTCAAATGAGACCTCCAATCCTAGCTTTCTAAGGAAATTCAACACTGATTTCCACAGAGGCTGTACGAGTCTACACTCCCACCAACGGTGGAGAAGGGTTCCTTTTTCTCTGCAGCCTTGTCAACATTTGTTGCTGGACTATTCCCACTATGATGTAGATTCATCCCTTGGAGCCCACATCCCATGGTGTCTGAAAGGGACTGAAATCATCTCCTGACTCCTTACGTCCCCCACCTCATTTTCGCTTCTGTGTGGAATGGCAGACGTTGTCATTCCCACACACGGGCGCTCAGAGAGGGGTCCAAGTGCCCTTGATCACACTCTTCAGGGCACAGTTAGGAGATGAGTTCAGTTCCTTTAGCCCCAAGTACCAGGTTGGTTTTCACTTTTCCTCATCTGCCTCTGTGATTTCCTGAAGCACAGTGTCTAAAACTAGGACTATGACTAGTGCCTCTTCAGCATAAGGGCCTGGTCCCGGGCCTCTCTTTTCCTAGGACTAATTTCCTAGGAAGCAAACCCTGTTCCACTGTTTCTGTATTCTACAGAAGCTTCTGAAAATATGAGTTGAACAGGCACCCGAGAATGCTCCCAGCTTGTAGGACCAGCCTTCCCACCTTCTGTAGCTCCTCTGGACATGGGGCATCAGAGAAAGAGCAGAAAGGTACAACAGATTCCCCTCTCTACCCACCAAATCTTAGCCATCCTTCGGGATCCATCCCGCATATTTATGCCTCATTTGGCCACCTGCACCCTTACCAGATTTGGGCTTTGAAGGGAGAATCACTGTAGAGTGCTGTTTCTCTCCATGCTGGTGGGACAGCATGATGCAAGCAGCTGATATCGAAAACATACTTTATGAATGAGCATGTGATTACCTCCATGGAAGGAATGGCACAATGGCCACTGTCCACATTTGGCAACATCTTAGTCCTAAGCAGTAGAATGAATGGACATTTGGAGACACCACAGGGGCAGAAGACCTTGCAGCGACAGCAGAATGGCAGCATGCAAAATTGAAATGGCTACCAGTGGGAGTTCACACAGAGATGCCTCTCAGTCCCATCCAGAGATGCGGCCGGGGACCTATTCAATTGTGTTCCAAATCTGAGAGTCTTGCCAAGCAGGCTGCGTAAAGTGATTATTGGCTAAACCGATAGAGAAGCCCTACTAGCAAGAAGTCATGAGTGGTCCAAAGTCAGAGTCACAGGACACCTCGAGACTGTGAAGAACACAAGTGGGACTCACTCCTGGAGAGCGGACTCAACCCAGAGCCCCCCAAGGAGCAAGGAGGAGCCTCCCAAGATGACTGCACGTTCCCTATACTCACGCAGGCCAACCCTCGAAAGTGGAGACCGTGAAGAGCGCCATCATAGCGGAAAGCACGTTGTCAAAGTTGAAATCACTGTTTTGCCAGATCCTTTCACGGACCACGGGGCTATCGACATCCCCATCCTTGTAGAGGATGAAAAGACCTCTGCGGAGAAAAAGTAGCGTACATCACCCTGGCTTCACACGCAGTAGGCAGGAACAGCACTGTCAGCCACAGCACCAGTCTTGTCTCCAGGCAGGCCACGCTCAGCGTGACGTGAGCTCTCCCCTCATCGAACCTACTCTGCACTTCTATCAACTATTAACTGCTAGTGCAATGTGTGTTCTCTAGAGCAGCTAGGCAGACATCCAGCATATGTCTGTTAACAAATGGAAACCAAAAAACAGTAAACGTTTCTCACACAACATAGGCTCAGAGTATATGCCGAAGAATCAAAGCTCTGGCACAGAAAATTCTAAAAGCACTGGGAAATAAGCCCAGGTATATTCTTATCTCACCACATCTTTTTCTCTTCATACTAATGATATTTCCAGTTTTCTCCCCAAAAGAATTCCATAATTTGGGACATACAATGTTTCTCAAAGAGCTTCCCTTGTAGAAGGACTCCCCGATTATTATGGACAGGTGAGGATGCAGAGGCGCAGACAGAGAAGGGACAGCACTGCACTCTGCTCCAGGGGGCGCTCTGCACACCACATCACACCACAGGTGAGTGGTGCCTCTGGAGCTGCAGAGTCACAGTAAAGATAGAGGTGCTGCCACGCAACATACTTTCTGCTTAAAGGAAACTCCAAAGCCACAAGGGTGATGTGGGTGGCCAGACCCAGGTGAGTCACACACCCCAAAGGTAGGGACACATGGGTTCTATATCTTGCTTTATTTCACTTCTGCCAGTTCTTGTGAGTGAAAGTATGGACCAAACATAAGGGACAGGAGCAACAGGGGAGGGAATCTGGAAAATCCACCACAAGAGGGTGGCTAGCCCTTACAATACCAGAGAGCTGAGCTGCAAGATCTGGCTGGAGGGAATACCGTCCACATGGAAGGAGAGCTATTTTTGACATTTTACAACTGTTACGGTAATATGCCACTTTATATACATTTTACCAAATAGCAAAAGGCAGTGATCTATTCTTATGAGATGAAAAGAACTTCTGAATCCAGACATGATGGCCACAGTGGGATGTGGCTCCTCTACATGCTCCTGAATTGTGCCCTTACAACCACTGGTTTTACATTAGGTGAACTCACCTCAATTAAAAAATCCCAAATACCAAACAACATACAGTCAGCCATCACACATGACACATGCACATTTTATTCTCAGACAGAAAGTTCTGAGATGCTAGAATGAGTGAATCCTTGCGGTGTTTCAGTTCATTCTCCCAGACCCTCTGCCCACCAGACACTGACCTGCATTCTTCAGGGTTACTTTTGGCTTCATCTGTGCAGCGATAGAACTTCCCCTAGGTTCAGAATAGACAGTCAGGCACAGGCTCCTCCCCGGGGCAAGCAGCCTGGCCTCAGGCAGAAAGGCTCCCCACTCTACCTTGAACAACTGCACTCCAATGCAGGCAAACATGAACTGGAGCAGGGTGGTGACGATCATGATGTTGCCGATTGTCCGGATGGCTACAAAGACACACTGGACAACATGCTGGGGAGAGAAAGGAGGGAAAAGGACAGAGGTGCGTCACTTGCCCTTGTCTTTTAGCCACTATGTAACCTAACATTCACCGAGGGCTTTATTGGTGGGGATTGACATAGGGCTCCCCCTCCCCGTGTTGTCGTCCACACTTTGTCTTCCAAGTTATCTGCAGAAGGTGACACAGTTCAACCACAGCCACCACCAGGAGCCCTTTGTGTGTAGCCCTCTGGCTTCTTCCAAAGAAGAAATGCTACAGGGAACACATAGGACCAAAGGGTTTCCCACCCCATAGAGGGCTAAGGAAAATTTGAACGCTTTTTTTGGATAATCTGTATGAGGACAGATTTAAAGAGTAAAATACACAAGATACTACTGATAACAAAAATATTCAATGAATGCTAATCATTAAGAAAAGCGTAACAAAAATAACCTAATTTTTAAAAGGCCATTGGTACACTGTAGAGATGAAGTTATCTATCAGTGAGCTAAGTCTCTGAAATCCACCAGGCCTCATCTCAGCTCTGATCCAGAAGGATCAGGAGTCACAGCCAGCCCCAACCCACATCAGCCCCACTGAAAGGAAATCTAGCAGTACCTTAAGTCCTTTTGCTCTGTTGATTGCTCTGAGGGGCCTCAGGACCCTTAAGACTCTCAGAATCTTCACAACAGAGATGGCACTGGATCTAAGCAGAGCAGAGGTAAGAAAGCTAATTAAGTACATATGGCGGCTGGACTATTTGAGATCAGTTATTTCACTTCACTTTCACTTGACTATTCTTGTAAAAGACCCACTGCCCATTAATCTCCTTCAAAATACTCTTCCTCACCTCACACACATTTATCCCACTGTTCCTGCCACTGTTTGAAGCAATGTCTTCCTTTGTAATTTTACAAGGTGTGATGAAAAATATGGTGACCCATGCTGCCAAGTGCCAACCGATAAGGCGGCAGGCTGGTACAAACAGGGTGGTGCGAACTCATCCATACCTAATTCACTCCATCTGGCACCTCATGATTCTGGCTCTTCCCCCAAATCAGAGTGACCGTGAGAGTAAAGGTTTTGATTGACTCAGGGCACTGAAGCCACTAGGACAGTGCACCTAACGCACTCAAAAAGAGGACTTTCAGAACTGCCTCAGAGAGGGGCAAGAGTAATGGGAAAAGCGTGCTCAGAGGGAGAGGAGTCTGCGAGGGTGAGCAATGGCAATGTGGTTTTTACTACAATAAATTTAAACAATATATTTTGTGATCATCTCTCATGAACACTAGACGATGGTGGCTTCTAGAGTCAATGTTTAAGTCTGGCGACCTGTGGCAATACATTGTTGCTGGGGCTCCTCTCATAAAGGAGAGAAGGGCAATAACAACACCAGCGCTCCGTATGACAGTAGGATAAAAGAAGTATGCTCAGTCCAGACAGCACAACCTTAGGGTAGGCTGTGAAGGCCTCCTAGAAAAGTGGTAGCCGGTGAATCTCAGAGGGGGAGCAGGATTTGGCCAACAGAGGGGCTCCAAGCTGAGGGGTTAGTGCATAAAAAGGCCCAGTGTTCAGGGGCAGCACACCCGAGGCTGGGTGGGCGGGTCCAGCCAGAACTCTGCAGATGCTACCACGAGCATCCTCCCCAGCTACAGAGCTCCCTCCACATGCAGTGGTAGGAGTTGAGGAAGAGGACACAGGGGGCAGTTCCAGAAAAGCTTTCTTGGTCCTCCCTGGTTACTATAAACTTAATATGTAGGAGTAGTCATGGTCAGGTCCAGAACAGAGGTGCTCAGCTGCCGGCAGGTGAATGAGGGCACACAGCTGCTCCTGCAGGGGCCTCTGCCCCAGGTTGCTACACAGTATTAACGGCTATCCCCCTCTACAAGTCTCGAAAGGCCAGGGAAGGACCTAAGCCACTCAATTTCAACCTCATTTCTCTCCTGGCTGAAAAGTATTGGAGGCCAAAAAATAGGTCAGCTGTGCTGTATCCCAGAAAATCCAGAGAAGTCTTTGCTGTCTGCACAGATAGGTCCTGGAGAAGTCACTTGATCCCAAACCCTTCCTGCATACAAGAGAAACCGAGATTCTGAGAGACAGTGTCCTCTGGTGGGGATCAGCCCCTGGAAAAACTGGGACTTCTGGCACAGAGGAAAATTAAACAATCTTCGCTAAGTAAATAAAATCATTAAAACAGTGCCCAACCCTTATGACATATGGTAAAAATTTCTTAGGAAAGTCATCCTGTACAGTCTTGGGAACACAGACACACAGATACACACACAGCAAGTGTGAATACTTACTGAATCCCAAAGGACACCAGAGACACACCGACAACTAGCATGTCCAGCAAATTAAAGTAGTTCCTGCAGAAAGCCCCTTTGTGCAGGAAAGCTCCAAAAGTCGTCATCTGTAAACAGAGTCATGGTTTATTTACTGTTTGTTTTATTCTCTCCAGAGGGAAAGAAACCTGGGCTCTTCACAAAATCTCAAGGAAACTATGGCTTTAACAAGTGCATGTTAGGAAGTCAAAAATGGGAACCTCTAATAGAGTTGAGCCACCAAATAACTTATTCAAACAAAATGAAAAAAGGACAGCTGATTTCAGACACAATTTTAAAGAGACTAATTTAGACTTTATTATTTCAAGGACAGGTTTCAAGTATGAATACATCACCGGCATATATCAAGAGCCTGTGTCAAGAGAGCCTCCATACAACTGTTTGGCAGGATGTCACCACTGCCTGGACACCTTGACTAGCCCACAAAGCATGAGTCTAGCCAATTAGGCCTGCTGAATGGAAGCTAGAAACAGCAGCAGAGTCCATCACTCACAGGCTGTCTGCACGTACAAACCTGAATCCTTTTTCTACACAGTCCCCTTATTACCACTTCTAGCTGATTTTAACAATTCACCCATTTCAAGAAATGAGAGACAAGAGATGAGAAAGTAGACTAGAGATGGGGAAGGAAATAAAGACAACGGAAGAGGAAGCAGATAAGTTGTAATGAGGTCAGAAAAATCAAATATGTTATATGTATGTAGCAGTTTATCAAAACAAACCTTGCTTATCTACATCACTAATACAACTAATAAAAAAATCCACCCATTGCAAATGGCTGTGCCACATCTTGTTATTTTAGCACATGCCGTGCATAGTGAGAAAGCTGCCCTCTGATTTCACACCTACGTTAGCCTCGGTTTTTTTCTTCTCCTGTGTTGTGTACCCAGTGAACACATTATGAATAAAGCATGAAATGATAGAAGAGTTTAATAAAAAGTTTTCCCCAGAGTAAAAGCAAATACGGAGAATTCACGATTTTCTTCAAACAAAAACAAAGAAGGTGAAATGAAGACTCTGATGAGTGCAGTTAAAGAGAGGCCCAGTTGGGCAATATTGCTCCAATTCTACTGAAACTGCCAATGTTCAACCCTCTCCCTTATAAAATGGCAGTTGCACAGTTTAACCAAATAAACAGGCTTCGAAATCTTCTAAGGAATCTAGGAGCCAGCACACGAGTGTTAGATCATTCTTGCTGAGTCTCTGCTTTATGAATCTTTCTTGTTTCAGCTTATTTTTCCACTCTAAAATACCTTCAAAATGAACAATGACTTCGAAGATTTAAGTCACTGAGGCAAATCTACAGAAATTAAAAAGGAAAAATCATTTTTCTCTCTTTTAAATAACTCAAGATCTCACTTTCTCCAAAGCCCAAGCATAATTATACTCATTGAACAATGTAAAAAGATGGAAAGTCAAATGAAACCTCAGCTAAGCAGGTGAAGAGTCTACACAGAACATCCCCCATTCTGTACAAGGAGGAGAAAGGAAACAACGAAAACAACAATTCGAGGCAGGAGCAGAGCAGGCAAGAGCCCTGTGACCATCCTGTGAGCTCTGGACGGTCCTCACCGCATCAACCTCAGCCACCAACCCCTCACATGGCTCTCACTTGGGAAAGGACTATCCACAGCAGATTTGCTGGACTAAAGGCAGGAAGATGAATTCAAGTTTTTATAAGATGTGAAACAAAGATTTTTTTTTTTTTTTAAGTTTTTTTGAGACAGGGTTTTGCTTTTGTGGTTCAGGCTGGCCCTGAGCTCAACCTCCAACTCACATCACAGCAATCCTCCTGCCTCTGCCTCCCGAGTGCTGGGATTACAGGCGTGAGCCACCACGCCCGGCACTGTGGTACGTCGTACTGGTTGCTGCTGGGTGTGGGTCTCCACACCCAGTATTGTTATGTGGTTACCAGGGAATCGAACCCAGGCCCTTGCGCTTGCAAGACAGGCGCCAGAACCACTGAGCTAACTCCCCGGCCCGTGAAATAAAGATTTAACCAGATACTGATAGGTTAGTTTTGAGGTTATTTTTCATTATCAATAACAAAAAGAGGCCACTATTTGGTCACATTAATGGACGATTTTTCATAGGAGATGTTGTGAAGAGCACAAGTTCCACAGTGGTCCAGTGTAACAGTCTCTGTTTTCTTGAGATGCGCACACAAAAACCTCACAGACTAGATTCTCATTCTTAGCTTCTTCCCAGTAGTGGTGGCTACTCCCACAGTTCTCACGGGCCACACATTCCTAGAGCCGCATGGCCCCAACTCCTGGAGATTCCCAGCTCCGAGTGTAGGTCTCCGGACCTCTGAGCACATAGAGTAGGAATGAGCTCCCCAGGGAGAGCTCACAGTCACTATGCAAACCGCATGCACAATGGTGAGTGTGAGCTCATGCATGGGCAGTACATTTAGACTGCCCTACCCGAAGGTGCCCCTTTTGCCTGGGTAAAGGTAAGCCCATCCATTAAAACAGAGGAACTCGCTGAATGCAACTGGACCCAAGGTATCTTGCAAAACTTGTTGCAAGAAAATAGTACAGTGTGCTACTATTTTATACCAGTGAAAGCATACTGTAGTCAGTGAGGAGACATTCCCTTCATAAGGTAATGCTTTTCCTCTGACTTTGATGTCCAAAGGGGTAGAAGACAGTTCACGCACAGAGCAGTATTTGTTATCAGCCAACAAATTTCAGAAGTTTTTTTTTTAAAGAAACATATAACCCGCAACTTTTATGTGAAGCCAAAGTGGCTCCTACATGCATTCAAAGGTTAAAATGAAACAGGAAAAAAAAGTTGAAATTATCACAGAAAAAAATCCTTTGGTTAAAAAAAAAAGTTTAGTTGATCACAGAAGACAAAAAATAGCCAAAAGCACTTCACGCTTCTTTCCTGTGTCTCACACACAGGAGGAGGTCCTTAAGCACACCGCCAGGCAGCCTGTTACCTTCAAAATGATCTCAAATGCAAAAGTACCAGTGAAGACATAATCTGCATAACCTAGCATCTGGAAGGTAAACAAAGAACGGCAACTATTATTGCTACAGCTGCTTTGGGTCATGAGGATCAATGAAAAAACCATTACCTTTAACAGGATTTCAACAGTAAAGATGGCTGTGAAAGCATAGTCAAAGTAACCCAGTATCTGCAAGGCACAACATGTGGAAATGAGAACAAGGCATCTGGACAGGACTGGACAGCCATATACCCACGGGCAGAACCCCCACCCCCACGGCAGAAGACCCATCCTCCCAAGATGCCCTGCAGCACTGGAGGCAGAGTGGATATGCTCAGGAGGCTCATGCTGATCCACTAACAGTAACCAGCAAGGAGCCTGGGCCCCTCAGTCATGCGTGCCATCTGGCTTCCTAGGTGCCTGCTCTGCCCTGACAGGGCCTAATGTCTGGAACTGCTGAACTCACGAGTTTTTCCCATCAGTACACTATATCCACCAATGTTTTGTGGCCCTTGAAAAACCAGTCATGCAGATTTTTGGATTTTTGGATTTTTGGCTGGACGAAGTGTACTGCCATCCAGCTGAGCTGCACACTGGTGGAGAAATGTAAATACAGAAGCACTGGGCATGTAGCTCAGTGGTGGAACACTTGCCTAATGTGCATTCAATCCCCTTCACTGCAAAAAAAAAAAAAAAAAAAAAAAACCTTGAAAACATGGTATTAGTGGCATCAAATATAGCTAGAAGCTCCTTCTATGTGTTACTTGCCCTCCCGCCTCCCTGTGCTGGGTTGGCCCAGGTGCAGGGTGTGCCTTTACTTACCATCTCTGCCTGCCCATTGCTCTGCATTTCACCTCCTCTTTCCCAAGCCCGAGTTTCCACCTAGCCGAACTCATTCAAAGAGCAGGCTGACTTGGCCTTGAGTTTTCAGTCCAAGCTATTCTATCAGCATTCCTGAAAACACTATCTACTATCCTGCAGAGTCCTGTTACTCCTTTCCGGGTGTCTGCTTCCCACGAGTCGGAGATGGGATAAATGGACCAGTTCCCCTCCACTCCCAGGGAACTGCTGAGCATGGCATCTTCAAGCAGGAAGATGGCGGCCTCACTTTACCAGGAGGTAAGACCTCTGCTGCTGACCTTCGTGGCAACTGCTCACTTGAGAACAGGAGCAGGAATGGGGAGCAGCACTCAGGCCACTCAGCTAGTCACAGACTGAGCAAGGAGGGCTGGGAGCGCTAGCCGAGAGCCCCCTGGGCAGTGCTGTTTCACAAATGGGACCCCCTCAGGGGAGTGCCGTGCTGCTGCTCCACACGGGAGGACTTCCGCTTCAGGGCCAGCTCTCCTCAGAGGAAGTGCTCTCTGCAGAGGGTACCCCATTCTAGACTATTCAAGTTTATAAAATCTCCTGAAACCCCTCTGCATGACTGTGGCAAGGAAGGGATTTCCTAATCCACGGTCACACTCTTGCCACCTTCTTATTCCCTCCTAGGACACAGTGGGGATGTTAATGTTGAAAGTACCAAGCAGCCAGGAGAGAGGATGCTGGCACGTCTACTTGGCACAAGATTTAAATGGTTCTCTCCTCCCTCAGCTTCCATTTTCTTTTCAGTAAGAATTCAGCTAAGGTTAAAGTAAAACACTGCAATGTTTTAAAAACAAAACACATAAACACATGTTCATTTATTTAGAAAGAACAGTCCTTATTTCGGGGAAAAATAGCAAGGAAATAAACTCATAGGCATTAAAAAAAAATAAATAAAAAATAAAAAAAAAACAAACCATGAAGCATCAATATAAATTATCCCTCGTCGATAAGTATTTAGTCTAGCTCTTGACCTAGTTTGCTACATAATGACTTTTCCCCAAGCATCTTTTCCCTGTTGTACTTCAATTTTAGGATGAAACTCAATGACACAGAGGTCATTATTCTACTTGAAAAACGGGGAGACCGTCCTGAAGATCTCTGAGAAAGAAAATCTCTGACCTGAGGGACAGATTAAGACAAGCTCAGGGCCTTTATCATTCCATCAACACCAACATGCCATGGACGAAGGGATTTTCATCTTCCCGTTGGAGGACGTGTTTTATCTCTCAAACAGACTGGGTTTGCCAGGCATAGAATGGGGAGAACTAGTATGAAGCCTCGCTGTCACACAGAAAGCTGGAAGCCCTCACCAGTCTGTGTTGATCCTGGAATCCCCGGCAAACCGACACACAGAGAGGCAGTGACCTGCGGCCTTGCACACGCACTAGCCTCCCTTGGTGGGGATGGGAAGGAGTTTCCTCATACTCGTCCGAGACTGCATTCGAGTACCCAGGCCTCGGCTCTCCTCGGGCAGAATGAACTAAGCTCAGGGACGACTGAAGCAATAGCTCATTTCGGTGCAAATTTCTTTCTAGCTCAGACCATCAGAGGACATTACCCTTAAGCAAGGAAACTGACGAACAGGACAAAACTTAACCCTCTACTTGTTCACTCGGCATAACTGCCTCTTGCCACACCAAGGCCTCAAGTTCCTCATCTGACAGACTCTCAAGGCTGCAACCCCATCCTCCTTGCAACGTGTGTTTCTCCTCACTAATGGAGCAGGCAGCTCTGTGTGCTTATCTACATGTAAGACAGAAATTCCTCCTCAAAATCCTAAATAAGAGCTCCTAGACTTGTTGTTTCTGCCTGCGCTCAGTTTTCCCTTCTCTCTGCTCTGTGTTCCTACGGGGCCTAAATCTCAGAGTAGGTGTGACTGTGGTTCTGACAGGGAGGAGAAAGAACCACCAAGATGTCAGCAGGGAGGCGCACAGAGGAGCAATGCCTTCCCTGAATGCATTCTAAGTTACTGCAGAGGATTTTAAGTGAAGCTGGAAATGAGTAATTTCATTCCGACTCGCACAGATAGAACCGGATCTCCGGCACTCACAACCTGGAACCATGCCGGTTTCTAGATGAGCCAGAGGTCTGCCCTGGCTCTGGTCAGGGAGTACCCAGGCCCTCTTCTCCACAGACCTCTGTCCAGGAGAGGCCAGCTGACCCCAGCAGGAGCCCCACCCACCTCTCCTCTCTCTGAGGCTTACAGTGTTCCGGAAGGAGTGGCTACGGATGGGGTCCTCCGCGGCCAGGGCGGCACTGCTCAGCATGATGAAGACGAGGATGAGGTTGGTGAAGATGTGGTGGTTGATGAGCTTGTGGCAGCCCACGCGGATCCTGTGGGGGAAAGCTGCTGTGTGCACACATGCCCAGACGAGGGCCCGGGTGTGCTGGGCCTCTGCAGGGCAAGACCCGGGGGGACGGCTGTCTGTAGGGCTAACCAGGCAGGTCAGCGTGCTGTAACCACCGCCTCACAAGCCCACCACGAGAAGCCCCATAGGCCACGCAGTGACCAGCTCTGGGTCAGATGCCCCACAGACACCATTTCATCCCGTCCTTAGACAGAAGGAAGATTCTACTCTTCAGAGGATGGGGAAATGGGGACTTATGTGAAAGAACTTTAAGGGGACAGAGCATCTAAGGACTGAGGCAGATTTCCAGGCCAGATCTGTCTGAAGTGTTTGCATTACAACATGAAGCCTGACATCTCTTTCTCAAAAAGGAAACTATCAAACTAAATTTGGCCTGACCATGACTCCATACCTTGAATCACTACCTAACAAACTACAACCTTACTTCGTGAGCAACCTATCTGAGGGTCAGACCTTGGAGTTTACTCAGATAAGGAAAGCTCAGTCTCAGTCAAGCCCAGCACCTGGCACAGCCACACTACAGCCGGGGGAGCTGCTTCTGTGCCTGACTTCCAGTCCAAAAATGCTGCTGCCCACACTGCGCAGTGTAGCTCTCCGAACCTCTCTCCATTCTCAGGCCTACGCGACTTGTGGATCATTCTCTGCTCAGTCAAAATTAATTTGTTTAAAGTTTTTGTTTTAACAGAGACTGAGAGAAATTCTTTTCCCGTACTGCACAGTGAGGCTGTATTAAAATACAAACTGTATGAAGCGGGGGGCTGGGGGGTTGGTGAATCCCCCTCCTGACTGCAGTTTCATTCTACACACTGTATTTCTGAGTTAATCCTCAATGAAGTGAGCTACACTGTCACTCACCAACACGCCATGTGATGGAGCTCTCACAGCGTCCCGGGGCCCCAGGAAACAGGAAAGGGAGCTGTGTCCAGTGCCCCCAGCGCTGGCTCACTGAGGCTCCCTGGGTTATCAGAAACCCTCCTGCTGCCCCTTAGGTGGAGTGGGGCCAGCTGGCAACTGACTGTCCTTACCCTCGGTATTTGACTTCAGAATTTAAAAGGGCTTTTGTTTTGCCTATACGATATAAATCGTTTTGTCTTGAAAAATTTTCTCATTTTTGCAACTCGAATCAGCTTTACCTGAGGGTGACCCTTTACTTCAACTCTCCTTTTCGTGGTTGCTCCATGCTGAATGCCCCTGGAGGGCTTATAAGTTGTTACTAAAATAAAGTCTGGGGAGGCCTTCGGAGGAAGTGAGGACTGCATGCGTGTGACCCTGGGGGGCCACCCATCCATTCTTTCAATGTCTGTATACTCAGTGAGCTGCAGGTATCAAGAACATTAGTGCAATACTTTTTTTTTTTTTTTTAAGGGCCTCCAAACAGTGATGGGCTATAAAAATGATCATCAAATCTTCCTCTCTCAAGGACTCCAACATACCTTGCTTTGGACCTCCACCTCTCTAGGGCCTGTGAATGACAATATTCCTTCCTGCCAGCCACAGTCTACATCTGCAGTTCTAGTAACCTTTCCAGGAGCCACTTATTCCCCAGGTAGCTCACTTAATCTCATACGATTACAACCCAGAAACCAGCTAGTAAATATATTTCTTCCTTTTACAGTACTTGTGAGTCATTTCCACATTCCTGGAGAGCACCTTGTCATTTTAACATGAGAAATGCTACATCCACCAGAATATCATAGAACTTAGTACCTACGAAACAGCATTGTGCAGTATTCCTTTATCATCATAAAACTCAATAGGGAAAAAAGACCACCTAAACAGATCTGAGTATAAAGATGCTGTGTAGAACTTAATCATGAAATAAATGCACATTCTATGGAACATCTTAAATATCCACTCATTAAGAAGGGCCCAGGATACCAAGGCAGTGGGCTCCAACCAGAATATCTTGGTGATCACAGACATTTCTCTGTCCCTGTTCCTATGCAGGGGTTATAGAAAGAGGAAATCTAGAACAGCATTCCTCCAAGGACTTGGTCTTGTACCCACAGGAACAAGGAGGCTAAGAAGTGATAAATTGATGGTAAAAGTCGAGAACAGAGCAGAGAGGAGCCAGAGGGGACGGGGTGGAAAGGCCTGCGGGGGGCTGTCAGCTATCTTTTCACCCCAGCCCTGCCACTCACAAGCAACCTACAGGGTCATTGCAAGGAAGCAGTGATAGGACTAGAAAGGAGGGGTATTTACGGGTTGGTCTTGCTAAGAATGAAGAAAGCGCTCCCTTCCGGGATGGGGGCGATTTTCTCCTTCATGTTCAGCTCCGAGATTCTGCGAGGCCGGGGACCAGCGGGAACTTCCGGCTCCTCCTCTTCCTCCTCCTCTTCCTCTTCACCTACTTTAAATGAAACACTTTTTATAGGTCAAGTAAAGACGGCGTGTGGGTTCTAATTGTTACTCTCAAGCTGGAACGTTAGCACCGTTTACATGTTGACACGAATCCAAGCCTTCCTGGATCCCTTGAGATAGTTTGAGACACAGGACAAAGTGCCCAAGAACACCGCCCTGGGTCAGGAGTGTTTTTAGCTGCTGCAGTGAGGTCTGCTCCAGCACCAGCTGTCACAGGCACAGGGGGGTGGCGGGGTCCTCACTGCCAGCCCTTGGCTGTTTCCCCTGTGATCTCCATGCTCAGTTTTAGTCTGAAAATCTGCATGCGGACTTCACAGCACAGATGAGCGTCCCCTGGGCCTCCGACTCCACAGCCCCACTGCGGCAGCCAATCAAAGCGTTGGTCATACATGAAGGCACTGGTCTCCTGCACAAGCTTTCTAGCAACAGGTGGACCTATCCTGACCCACGCACACTCTTCCTCCCCATCACCTGGAATTTGAGTCATGTATGCTTTCTGGACCACGTATGCTTTCTGGAAAAAATGGAGCTAACTGATCCACAAAGCGACTGAGCCAGTGGCCTTGGTGGCCTCAGTAGCCTAGCCTGACCCAGGCTGGGCCAGCCTGTCACAGACTCCACAACAGGGCAGAGTGGTGGCACAGCCACCTTGCTCATGAGCTGAGAGCCCATCTCTGGCTGCCACCACCATACCTGGAACATCACAAGGTGGGTAAGGGTCCTTGTCTTCATCCTCCTCTCGATAGTCATCGATTGTGACCTAGAACAACAGAAATACCTTGGGAGCAGGGAGACGCTGACTTAAATGCACTTTGGACGCCACAGCAAACAGCCAGCCTGCCTTCAGCACTGGGCAGGAATCCCCCCACCTCATGTAGGAGCGAGCAGGACAGGCAGATGGTCACTACACTTCAGACAGAAGTCCCGAGGCCAGCAAGAGATAAACTGACCCAGGCAGGTGGATGCGCACAGTCTAGGGCTCTGCCCTTTTGCTGTCCCAGGGCAGTCACACACACCATATGATAACCTGAGGATTCCTGTCTTCCCCCAGACTGGGAACTCCACACAGGCAAGGACTTTCATTCCTCAGTTCCCAGTTTCTGACATGTGATCACCGCTCAGTACTTATTAACTCAGTGGGCAAACGAATGAATGAAACATCCAGAGCTGCCCGAAGTGGGCTGAGGTTTATGAGGGTTTAGATCTAGCACGTTCTCCTAGAACAGCAATGGTGAACCTTTAAGAGTTTTTAATGATACAAATCACCAGCTGTGGCATGCAGGTCATAGGTTCGCCACGCTGCCCCAGAGCCTCATGTGTTGAGAGGGGTGGGGCTTTTGGATCATGGGGTGCTCTACTCATCAGTGACTCAACCACGAAGGAGTCCAGCAGCTGAGTGCCCTGTTAGGAGGTGGAACCTCATCAGAAGAGGTGGGCCATTGGGGTCATGACCCGGAAGGGTATAACTTCCGTCCTGGCTCCTCCCTTCACTCTTTGCTTCCTGGCTGCCGGTGACTTGAGCAGCTTTCCTGTGGAGCCAGCTGACCAGGGATTGAAATTGCTGAGACTCTGAGCCAAAATAAACCCCATTTTCTTTAAGTTACACGTCAGGGATGCATCTCAGAGACATGAAAGTGATGTAAACAGTCTTGAGAGTGCACCCTGAAGCTTCCCAGACCACTTGATCCTGGGGTTACCTCTAGAACAGACATCTACTAAAAATTCTGACTTTAATACCACTGAGAGGATGCTAGCAACATCTTGAGCACAGGTCAGGTCTAACCACATAATTGCAACAAAATAAAATTAAATGGTCAAACTGTTCAAATATTTATCATCTTGGTTCTCCTGGTAAAGTGATAATTAACAGGCAGCTCCCTGATGAAATTCAATCCGAATCCCCCCGGGAGGCCAGCGTCTATGTGACATGCTCTACTTTTCATATCGAAATATTCAAAACAAGCCAGTTGCACAGTATCAGCGGTCCCTCTCTGGAGACACTAGCAGAATCACCTGGAGACCGAGGAGTGATTTTAAAAGCAATACCTTGTTGTCACTGTTGGCTATTTGGTTGACTTCTGGTTTGTGGTTCTTTTTATTTTCTAGGCTCTCTTTTCTACAGGGAAGAGAAAAGAACAGAAGAAACCAAGGGAGCGTATGACTACGTGTAACAGTGCTAATCAAGACACTGAATCAGCAGAGCGCAGTGATGGACAGTTGGAAACAACACCAAGAGCAAGAGCACAGCACAACCCAAACCCAGAGCTTCCCGGTCCTCTAAGGCGATGGATTCATTAGACAGATCATCTCATTAGGATTCTCATCCAAGGGCTAATCAGCAGCATTGAATGCATCATTTATTTTATGACACCAAAATGAACTGCAGTGATTCTTTAAGCATGAGGATGCGTGACTCTCCTCCTCAGCTATGGGGCTACGAGCCAAGGGCTTGGCTTCTGCCCAAGATTCCCTCCTCTCAGGCCTGCATGACCCAGTCACTGCAAGGTAGCAATATGAGCCTGCAGCTCTGGAGGATCCTGGAGCCCACTAAGTCTCCTGGGCAGTGAGGGTCCTCTGCACCCTAAGAAAATGCTGCAGTGAATCAGCGTTACCTGGCAATCTTTTTCCTTTCTTTTTCTTCAGCTTCCTCTTTCTGGGCAGTGTTCAAACTTTCGGCATCAGCCAAGTTGTCTACAGCAATAGCCAAGAAGACATTCAGTAGAATATCTAATTTGAAAACTTTAAGGGAACAACACATTTCTAAATATAACGTATGGTCAGTAATAGAAATATAACTTCCCTCTGTGTTCTGGGAGGCTGGTGCTAGGTGACTGTCCTTGCAAAAGAAAATAAAACAATACCCACAGACCTGTGTAGATCTGAAAAGAGGTAAAGATTCACTGAATACCTCTAAACATGTCCTTGCCTGTGTTTCCAGCCATCTGTAAATCTATAGCTGACAGAAACTGTATAAAGCAACGTATAACACATGACATAATTTAAAAGTGCCCTGGGTTTGCTTTGTTTCTTAAAAGACATGGACCACTACACACATATTCAGGGCTATGCTTTTCACACCAGACTCCTGATAGCCACACATCATTCCAATGAGGACCCTGTCACAAAAGACATGGTAAGACTTTCTCTTCCTAAAAGGCCTTCAAAGTCTACGGAGAACTCATTTACTTCTTCACTCCACAAACATCCACTAAAGGAAAGAGACCTCCCCTAGGTGGTGCTATTTCCAGAAGAGTCCCACTGTGGCTGGGTCTTTGATTATTGTGGCTGAAACTGTTTTTTGCATAGAGTAAATGAGGAACTCAACAACTTTTCAGGTTTGTTTTGGCTATTACTATGAAGTTGTATATTTCCTTTTGAAAAACTTTTAAAAATGTATTCTGAATGAAATTCTCAAATCAGGAGATGATCATTTCATACGCCATGGTAGTAATGGACATTTCTGAGGTAAACAGAGATCAGAGGGAAATAAAAGAGAAAACCACATGCTACGATAAATCTTCTCTCGGCTTGACATGCAGACACCTGTAGGCAAAATTACAGGAGCCCAAAGTCCTTGAGATAAGTTCTGAAAACGCCCCGTGCCATGAGCGATCTCAGCTGGGGTGCTGCACAGACAGACGAACTTGAAACAAGGGACTGAGGGTGAGATCTCCATGGGGGATATCATGCTTGACTACTTCTATTCATGACTTTAAAGCGGCCAGAAACATGAGTGAATTGCAATAAGACTTTCAAAATGCCTTTGATATGCCAGGCTAGTTTTTAACTGGATTTGCCACGAGACGAGCCTAAGGAAGCAATTTGTTCTGGGCTAGAATGGCTCGGTTACTCTTCTCACGTCCTCATTTGATGGGCACTGGGTAATGATGGCTTCGATGAGAGTCAGGGCTAAGAACAGCTGTGTCAAGTGTGTCTCCCAAGAAAGAAATCACCACCTCTCAGCTTTGCAAGGACGCTAGACCTTTTGGTAGTGGAAAGAAAATACCGAGTAGTAAGCCACAGGAAAAGTCTTACAGCTCGTAACGTGTGGGTTCCATACTCTTAAAATTGGAAACTTAAAAACAAAGAGAGAGTATTCATGTTTCAAGAACTGTTCATTCATCACAACATTTATTAAGGGCTTCTGTGCTCGAGGTCTTGTGCTAGGTATGGCGGAAAATATGACCGACCTGGTCATAGAGAACAATCTGATCGGGGTAGATAAACAGACCTCAGGACCAAGTTCAGAAGTCTAGGATTAAAGCACACTCTCAGCAGGGAAGGGAGAGTAAAGCAACTCAGAGAAGTACACAGCGTGACACAGAAGCCAGCCAGGGGACACCTGAGCCCTGAGGACGTACAAGTCAGCCAAGCAAGGTTAGCTTCAGGGAGCACAGTGAATCCATCAAAGCTGTCTCCTTATTGGCCATGAAGGGTCTTACGAGATACGGTCCTAACCTTGCAAGGGTGACAACACATAGTGTCACCTGGCTTTGCCTGTCACTCCATATGTAGGAGATACAAGGCCAAGCAGAATGAGCCCAGGCACGAACACACACGCTCTCTCCACCAGCCTGCATTCTTCACAGCCTCGCCAGGCCTCTGCTTATACTATGCTGCTTCGGGTACCATGAACAGAAGCACATATTGAGCCAGCAAGGTAAAGTATTTCAATTACCACCACCACCATCACCATTACCACAGGAGAAATCAGGAAAAAAATCAGGACAACGACAATGACCACAAAGCCCTGGTCGTCCCAAAGGATACAGTTACCACAGATGAAGAGGATGATGAAGTAGATGCAGACGATCATTCCCGAAGAGGATGGGCCACCATAAGCCATGATGCCGTCATACATCACAGCATTCCAGTCTTCACCTGTCAGAATCTAAGGCCCAAACTACTGTCAGACAGCAGCAGGTGCCCGATGCACAGGTGCCTGACTCGGGCGAGGTCGCCTCGCACAGTCCAGTGTGCACTGGGTAAATCTACTGTTACCACATAGAATTTTCAAAACACTATTTTTAAGTGCATAAGTAGGTGAGTAAATTCTTCTAGCAGAAAAAAATCTCTACATAGGAGCCTAGGCCACTTTTTGTTACACCCTAGTCCAGTTTTTGTCCTTCCTCTAGAGAGCCTGATGTCGGTGTTTGGCTCTTAGGGACCTTAGTCTATGGGTTCAAGTACAAATACATACACTGCAAGAGAAGATGTGATGGGGATCTTCTGACATTTTTTAGTCATACAACCTGTCATACAATAAAAAAATTTTTCTTCCACTGTTTTTTGTCTGTTCAACAATATTCCCTGGAGACCCATTGTATCACAACTCAATCTCTTTAACTGCTGTATTGTATCCCAGATAGTTCAATACTGTGGAAATGGGAAATTATATCTATGGGTTTTTAGAAGCAAGGAATTCTAAATGTCTTGTAAGTGTATGAAAAAAATTTAATCTATTGATAATAATGGAAAAATCAGATAATCTTAAAATCCAATCAGATGAATATGGATAGCCATTTACAAAAACGCTGCTTTCCAGGGAGAGGGCTTCTCTATCTTCGTAGGACTACAGATTTTAAAAATCAAACTATTATGAATCCTAGTCAAATAACACATTGGGTAAATCTCTACAAAAGATACAGTAATTTACAGAAAAGCAGCTCTAAGTGGCTCCTTTGAAAAGACACTCTACTCCATCCCGACAGAATCACGCTGAGATAGCATTTGCACCTGTCAGACAGTGACAATCACGAAGTGTGAATACCCATGGGTAAAATGAAATGGGTGGTCTCTGGGTAAACAAGCAGTCTCTGCACTGCTGGTGGAAGGTGAAGGAAAGCAACTGTAAGGGCAGCACTTCAGCAAAGGTATCACAGGTTTTTTGGTCTTGAGTTTATTGATACATTTTAGGTACGCATTCTGATCACGTTCATCACTGAGCATTTGTACCTGTATGTGATGTATCTTGATTCTCATTCCTTCCCATTCCTGCCCTCCCTACAACCCACCTCCTATATAATAGCTTTGTTTCCGGTTTTTTCTTTTTACCATCCTTTCTTTGCTTTCCCCTGCCCTCCCTAGTGGCCCTTCCTTTCTGAAGATTTCCTTCCTATTTTTCAATATCTATTATACATTTTGGCCCTCATTTACACCTTCAGTTTCTCACATTAGAGACACAATATGGTGTTTACACATCTGTGTCCTATTTATTTCACTTATGAGTATGGCCTCAAGGTGCATCCATTTAAGTATATATGTCTCAAGTTTATCTTTCCTTATGACTGAGTAGGATCCCATTTTATCCAAAAGCCACATCTTTATCCACTCAACAGTTGATGGGCTTTTGGGCTGTTTCCAAGATTTAGCTATTACAAACTGGGCTGATATAAACATGGGTGCACATATGTCACTGTGGTATGATGCTTTTAACTCTTTTGTGTGTAAGGGTATCAAATTTTAAGAGATCCTTTACACCAGCAATTCCACTTCAGCGAAGCTGTCCTACAACCTACTCTCACATGTGTGCGCCAGGTGTCCCACTCTTCAAGGCCACTGTGGAGCCCTGGGTATATGACCCAGTATTGGACACAACTAACCATGTACAGCAAGGGACTGCTTACAGAAATGGTGCCAGCCCACAGAATAGAATATATGTGCCATTTCAAAGGCCAAGCAAGGAGGCCCTTGTGCACATCTTATTGCCTAAAATTAAAAAAAAACCTTTCTGGTTTTATAAAACAGGGTCTTGGTGTGTGCTTCTGGCTGGGTTTCAACTCATTATGTAGCCTAGCAGACTGCAAACTTGTAGCAATCCTCCTGCTTTGGCTTCCTGGGTGCTGGGACCGTCACTCCCATAATGGACACTTTAAAGAGATTAAAAAATGTAAAACAGTATGCAGAGTAATTGCCATCTGTGCAATTCACCCACAGGTAGGTAAGTAGGTAGGTAGATTATGGGTAAATATATACTTGAGAACACACAGGAAAATGTTTAATGGTGGCTGCCTCCTAGAAGTCAGCAGCTGGGAGAAGTGTTATTTTATATACTTTTATTGATCCTGAAATTTTGTGCCATATACGTGTATTACAAGAAAGAGAGAATAAGCTAGGACTGGAGGTCCCATTTGACCCAGCCATCGCTCTGCTAGGTATATACACAAAAGAATTAAAAGATTCATATCACAATGACATATGTGCGCCCATGTTTATAGAAGCTCAGTTTGTGATTGCCAAATCTTGGAAACAACCAAAATGTCCATCAACTGGAGAACGGATGAAAAAGCTGTGGTTCTTCTACACAATGGAGTATTACTCTGCTATAAAAAATGATAAGTTTGAATTATTTACACTTAAATGGACGTACCTTGAGGACATCCTCATAAGTGAAATAAATAGGTCACAGATGTGTAAATATCACATCTTTTCTCTAGTATGAGAAAATAAAGATGTAAATGAGTTCTAGAATGTATGCTGTGAAATAGAAAATACTCAAAGTGAAATGGGGTGAAGGGGGAAAAATGATGAGATTATAATAAAAAAGAAAGGAAACAACATTTATGTATATAGGAGGTGGGGGTGGTAGGGTGGGTAGGGCTATGGGAAAAAATGAGAATTAAATTGTGTCGTATACTGGTAAAAAATTCTCATTGTTGAGTGCAACCATGATGTGCATATGTACCAATAAAGATTTTTAAAAAAAGAGAATAAAGAAACAAATTTCTGAAAGAAATTATAGACATGAATGACTGACCAGCAGCCAAATTTTAGGCATGATTCAAAAATAAAAGTACTAATCTAGAGCAGTACTTTTAACCACCTCCAAGAACTGTACAAGGAGGAAGCTTACAGGTCACTTCCTCCAGAAAGTCAGTGGCTCACGGAGGTGACCGGGCTGAGCACAGAGAGCCCTGCGTCCTTCCCACCATCCAGACTGACCATTCCCACCCACTCCCTTCCAGCTCCACACCACAGGGGCCCGGCAGCGCAGCGCTCTCAAACTCTACATGTCCTCACACCTAAGTGAAGGACAGCGAAGGCAGAGCGCTGTCCACTCCCAGCAGCAACTCCACCAACCCTGCACCAGAGCATCTGGGTTCCCAGTTCACTTCTCTACATAAATCTCTCGCAACTAACATTACAAACTTGTCTGTTATTAAAAAAAAAAATTCTAACCAAAACAAGAGGATTTAAAAATATGTTTCATGAAAACTATATGAAGTCAAAATGTTATGGGTTTATTATTTTTTAATATAGCTAGTAGTCTTAAAATTACACAGAGAGCTGCGGAGGATGCAAAACAAATTAACTTATATGGTGTAAAATTTTTCTGAGTCTTATTAGTTGGTAACTAACAAAAATGGAATCTCCTGTCTTCCTGAGCATAAGTAGACAACGGCACACTCGCCTGGAGCGGAGGACTCACCTGAAAAACGGTCAGAAGCGCTTGCGGAAAGTTGTCAAAGGTGCTTCGCTTGGTTTGGGTTTCATCAAAATTAAATTTGCCACCAAACAGCTGCATCCCAAGCAAGGAGAAGATGATAATGAAGAGAAAAAGCAAAAGCAACAGTGAAGCGATAGACTTCATGGAGTTTAACAAGGATGCCACCAAGTTGCTCAGAGAGGTCCAGTGCCTACAAATCAAGAGGAGGGTGTGAGTCCAGGTCCCTGCTCAGGCCAGGGCAGAACCTCACCTAACGGGGCTGGGGCTGATCGCCAGCTCCTGTGCGAAAAGTCCTGCAGCAGGATGTGTTTCCTTACCTGGTCACTTTGAAGATACGTAAGAGGCGCACACAGCGAAACACGGAAATCCCCAGAGGAGACATGATCTCCAGCTCCACCAAGATGGTCTCGGTAATCCCACCACACACCACGAAGCAGTCAAACCGGTTGAAGAGAGACACGAAATATGCCTGGAGACCCAAGCTGTACATTTTTATCAGCATCTCACAGGTGAACAGGGCCAGGAGGACTTTGTTGGCAATATCTGGAAAGAGATGGGGCTGCTGGGGCAGATACGCAGGCTCCTCTCTTCTCTAGCCCATCAGTCCCCACAGGAAATATTCAGTGACTGTCCCTTTCTCTGCCACTGCACCCAAGACAGAAATATGCAGGAACACCGATGGTCTGATTCTCTCCCACTTTGTTTGTGGCCCTGCTACCACCTATGGTGCAAATCTGGAGAAGCTGCTTGATTTCCCTGGGGCTCAGTGTCAGGGATTAGAAAATGGGCACAGGTGCTTGTATCATCTCTGGAGATTTCCCTCTAACAATCTCGGATTCTGCGTTCAGACCTTCATATTGTATTTTCTCTTTCAATCTCACACACACACATATGCGTGATCCCTGTCTGGTATGCTAATGGCACCATGACAGCAGCCACTTAGCAGTGCCTTAGCAATAGCAGGGAATGATATCAAGTGGCTCAAGAGGCCAAGAAAACGGACATGAGAAAAGACTTCTGCAGAGCTCAAGACTGTCAGACCAAGGAGGTGGCCATCTCTGGGGACAGCTGCCCCTACCCCATCTCTGAGCCTTCAAAGCAGAGGAAGCAAAATGAGTTGAAAATACTAAAAAAGAAGATAAAGCTCCCCATGGGGGTAGGGAGATGGTCTTTCGAAGACTTCAGTCTAGGTTGTCTCAGGTTTGGACAGTAGGATGTTCAGCACTTGCTGATGTCCAAGTGCTACGCCACACACCACAGTCTGCTCCTGCCCCACCGTCTCCCAAGTGGGGCCTCACTAGGGTGTTCCGCATCCATCGGACAACGCTAAAGAGCAGCTTGCAGCAAGAATCTGTCTAGTGTAGAATAAAAAAAAAAGGGGGCTTTCACTCGTACCTTGGATCTGTGTCAACCAGTCGGGCTGATTGTAGTGCTCAGAGGAAATGGTTAATGTGTTGAGAAACACCAGGACGATAACCAGCCAGTAAAACGTGACAGACTTCACAGCAGCCCTGCATCTTCTACGACTGAACCGGTTCCAGCGACGCCAGCGTCGGCTGAAAGGTAACCAGACATTATTCTACAGCCTCTGCGAGTCCAGTCAGCCTGAATGGGCATTCACTCTGGAGGGACGGACCAGGGTGCGGGTTCAGGGCAGGGGCGTGAACAGGCAGCACAGAAATGAACCGACTTCACGATGCGAAGTGTTAGTCTTAACACGCAAATTTTTTTTTAAAAAGTAGAATCTTGACTTGATCATGCTCAATTTCCTCCCTGTGCCTATAGATAGCTCCAGAATCTGTCACAGGCAGTCCTCAAATGGGTTAGAAGACCTAGATATCCACAGAACCTTGTGCACATGTAAATCGCATCTGCACACACACACACTGCTCCTGTGCCAGCACATGGCATTTGGCCCTGCAGTGGCCTGCACTGGTCGCAGAGCTACAGACTCAGCGCACAGGCCTTCACAGTATCTCGTATCATACGGAATCCACCAGGCAGCAAAGGACTCCAAAACCATCATCTTCTCCTTAGGGAACTTTCCAATCCTTTCCTAAGTCTCCACGGTTCCTCTGAAGCCTGGCAGTTGTCAGAGCTGAGTAGGACATGAGTCTGTAGACTGAGTCATCAGGTGCTCTTTCTAACTATAATGCTCAAAATATACCTTTAGGAGAAGAACCAATATTGAATCGTGTTTTCACAAAAATAAAATGAGCTGAGCCAAACAGACAAGTAGTACGCCCCTCAACCACCTTCTGCACCTGTTTGTCACTGGGGAGAATATTCCCTCTTTTGGTCTCTACATGGAAAGACTTCCCTGCCACAGCGGAGGGTCTGATGAGGTGTGCCTTGAAGTACTGCTCAGCAGCTTGGATCCCGGGGAGAAGCCAGCCCCTTTGGGTCCCTGCCTTAGGGACAGGAATGGGGCACTTTCTCTACAGGCCTGACTCGAGGACTCACCAGGTTGTGGCCCAGCTGCAGCCCTCTAGCCCTGGCTGATGTTGCTATGCTTAAAAAAGAAAAAAAAAAAAAAAAAAGGAAGCATGCAAAGATACCTCCTTACTAAGACTTGGATCAAGCAAGGTATGTTTTATTATTGCTCTTGCTGTGCAGTATCTAATTAAAGAGTATCAGAAACATAATGGGCAGCATTAAAAATTCCCAAGGACACAAGATGCCCCCAGCTCACAGCTGGAGTTCTTCTGGGAGGCATACTTCAGTATACACGGTGAGCTGGTCTGAAAAGCAGACCCAGCCTCGAGGCAGTCTAGTCTATCCTACACTGTAGTGACAAGGTACGAGCGTCTCTCACATCTAGAGGACATCAGGGTCCTATCTCCTAGAAACAGACAGCATTGTCATCTTGCCCCTGTGGGTTCTGAGTGCCCCATTGGTCAGGCCCGATTGCTCAGGAGACCAGTGATCCAGGGCCTATGTGCCAGTACTTTGCAGATGCAAATGAGAAGGCATAGTCCCATCGTCTCTGCCACTGAAATGCACACGGGGTTATAGTGAAAGACAATTACAAATCTACACCCAGTGCTAGTCCCAGATGCAAGGAGCAGGCACCAGAAGGAAGCCAGGGTGCTCTCTGAAGAGTCAGGGGAGGCTTGTCTACAAAGCAGAGGTTTGGACTAGATGAGCAAGAGTTACCCCAGAGGTAGGTGGAGAGACAGCCATACAGAGGAGACCACGGACCAAAAGCATGGAAACTTAAAGAGGGGGCAGAAACAGCATGGTGGAAACCAACAGCAGTCTGGCATAGCTACAAGGTGGGACACAGGAGGCATGCCCGAAGTTGAGCAGAGAAAGGGTGAGCCAGGGGCAGACGACGAAGGCACTGCCACACTCTCTGGTAATAGTGACACACAGAAGAGCTTTTCAACTTATAAAAGTCAGGTCTGAATATATTTCACACAGAGTAAAATGTAATCTTTTGGCATATACACAGTCAAGAATATTTCCATTACTCAGAAAAGTTCCTTTGTAGACCTTAGTAATCAATCTACCATCTCACCCCAGCCCAACAGCCAGTGATCTAGTTTCTGTTCCCAGGTCTTGTCACTCAGAATGTTACAATAACAGATGCATATAATATGTAGCCTCTTGAGAGAGGCTTCTTTCATTTATCAAAAATACTTTGGAAATGCATCTGTGTGCTGCCAGAATCAGTCCTACCTGTTACTAGTAGCAGTCGCTCATATGGATAACCTGCAGTTTGTCTACCCGTCCACCATATGGATTTCCTCCAGTGTGGCGCAATTATAAGTAAAACTGCTATAAACATTCTTGTAAAAATTTTTCTGTAGGTCTAAATCTTCATTTCTTATATAAGCACCTTAATAAAGTGGGATTCCTAGGCTACATGGTAAATGTATGTTTAACCCTTATAAGAAACTACTTAACCATTTTTAAAAAATAGACTTAACATGACCACCAGCACTGCACAAAAATACCCATTGATCAGGCCACGGATTTAGCTCCGTGGTTCTGGCATCTGTCTTGCAAGCACAAGGGCCCAGGTTTGACACCCAGTAACCACATACAATACTGGGTGATGAGACTCACGCCCAGCAGCAACCAGTACCACATACCACAGTGCCGGGCATGGTGGCTCACGCCTGTAATACCAGCACTTGGGAGGCAGAGGCAGGAGGATTGCCGTGATGTGAGTTGGAGGCTGAGCTCAGGGCCAGCCTGAACTACAAAGTGAGACCCTGTCTCAAAAGAAATAAAAAAATACCCTTTGATCGGCATCATGACAAAACTTGGCTCTGTCAAGTATTTAAATCTGACCCACTCTTACAATCATGCAGTAGCATCTATGATTTTATTATCTGTATTTTCCTAACAACTGAGTGCAATTTCATGTGTTTATTCACCACTCATATCTCTTCTTTGGTGACATGCTTATTAAATGATTGCTTTTTAACTGGATTATTCCCTTATTACTGACACTATTTTCATTCATCATTCCTTATATATTACGGATATCATTTCTTTCTCTAATATGATTTGCAAATATTTATAAGTCTGCAGCTTATTTTTTAATTTATAATAAAAGCAAAGGTTATAATTTTAATGAGAAGCAATAAATTGAGAGATATATTTTAAGAAAAGTTTGTCTAACCCAAGGTCACAGGATTTTCTTCTAGAATTTTTCTAGCATGAGGTTTAATATTTAGTTCAATATACAATGTATGTAGCAGGCAAAGGGTTTTAATTAAGAATAACATGAGGGGGCCGGGGAGTTAGCTCAGTGGTTCCGGTACCTGTCTTGCAAGCGCAAGGACCTGGGTTCGATCCCCAGTAACCACATACCATACTGGGCGTGGAAACTCACACCTAGCAGCAACCAGTACCACATACCACAGTGCCGGGCGTGGTGGCTCACGCCTGTAATCCCAGCACTCGGGAGGCAGAGGCAGGAGGATTGCTGATGTGAGTTTGAGGCTGAGCTTAGGGTCAGCCTGAACCACAAAGTGAGACTCTGTCTTAAAAAATCAAAAAAAAAAAAAAAAAAAAAAAAAAAAAAAAAAAAAAAAAAAAAAAAAAAAAAAAAAGAATAACATGAGGAAAAGTATACAAATCATAAGCATACAGTTCAATTAGCTTTACCAAATGAAAGTGTAGCCTGTGTTTAGATCGAGAAAGTGAGTATTATCAATACTTTAGAAACTACCTTGAACTCTCTTCTATGGAAAGCTGTGGTTGATTTTTTTATTTTTCAGTGCCACCAAAAAGTGATAAGAAATAAGAAATAACTGTGCTAGACAA
>PVIR01019277.1:0-13134 GCA_004026965.1 Petromus typicus
CACATCACAATCCTCCTGCCTCTGCCTCCCGAGTGCTGGGATTACAGGCGTGAGCCACCACGCCCGGCACTGTGGTATGTGGTACTGGTTGCTGCTGGGTGTGGGTCTCCACACCCAGTATTGTTATGTGGTTACCGGGGAATCAAACCCGGGTCCTTGCGATTGCAAGACAGGCGCCGGAACCACTGAGCTAACTCCCTGGCCCCATTGTTTTTGTTTTGCAGTTAAAATTGAAACTGCTTCTTTAAGGTTAGTGTCCCTGACCTAACAATGTGATTTGATCTTTGCAAAAAATTTATAAATTTTACAACATATCAACATTTATTTGTCTTGGTCATGAATGAGATTTTATCACAACATTTTTAAGAAGAGAAATAATTTTGGATTTAGAACATTAGTAACAGATGTAGATGTTTTAGAAATATAAACATAAAATAAAACCACACATTTAATGAAGTTCTTCGGCAATTAATCCTGACTTCCTGTTCTCTTTGTCTTCTGTTATGCTTAGTAATACTTGTAGCTCTATACTTCAATTCTCAATAGTAATCTTACATTCTTAATTGATTTGTATGGTTTCCACATATTGTTTCTTACGGAACCATATTCATTCCATGACATGGTACTGAAGCAGTGTCCTAATTTTTAACTCTACAGAGAGTAAATGGATTTATACAAATTATGTTCAGATTAGATAACCCGTAACTGCCTCTTGTTTACGTTCAGAAAGGCCTGCATCTCAAACAACTTAAATGGAAATGGAGATGTGAGTGCTCAGAAAATGTATTAAGTAGCTCAGAGAATAACATTGTGATGGATATTATGGTCTTAAAGTGAAGAATTTGAATGAGTTGCTGCAAGTGTGAAAGTGAGAATATTATGTTTTGAATAAGATAGGTACCTGAATTAGAAGGGTCTTTTAAACTCTGTTTTGGTTTTTGGCACAAGGGAGCGAACTTAAAGTTTAATTTTTTTAATGTAATACAAAAAGCTGTTGGGCCTAGTATTTAGCTCAGTGGATCCAGTGTCTGCCTTATAAGCACAAGGTCTGGAGTTCGATTCCCTGGTAACAACATACAACAATGCTGGGCCTGGTGATTTATACCCACCAGCAATCAGTACCACATACCACAAAGCTGGGCATGGTGGCTCAGGCCTGTGATCCCAGCATTCATGAAGCAGAGGCAAGAGGATTGCTGTTTGAGGTTTGCCCGGGCTACCTAGTGAGCTCAGGTAGTGTGAACAAGAGAAGACCAGGTCTTTTGAGACTGTCTCAAAAAAAAAGAAGCTGTTAATAGATACGAAAGGGACTCTTCTACAAAGTAAAAATTTTCATGACAAATAGAGAATAGCAGTAGTTATTACACTTCGTATCATAATCTTTTAAAAATTACCAAAATGTTACTCAGAACACAATTCATAAGAAAGTCTCTTACCAAGAAGAAATAGATGATAGCACCAAACTCCTTTCAGTGAACTAAGAGAAACTAGTACTATAAGTGAAACAAATTAGCATACATAATAAAATATTTCTGAAACAGATAAACTTCTCCCTACTTCTGACTTACCTACTATTTTGCTCTTTATTAATGTATTTTTTTTAGTTTCTCATATAAGAGAAACCATACAATAATTAAGCTTGTGTATCTGACTTATTTCAGTTAACATTACGTTCTCATGTTGAATTCATTTGCCTATGGATGTCCCGAGTTCATCTTTTTGCCAAAGTAGTTCTTCATTGTGATTAAACACATTTTCCTTATCCATCCCTCTGTTGGTTGATGTTTGTGCTGTTAACTTTTCTGGGAAGATACCTAGAAGAAGAAGAGCTGGATCAAATGGAATTTCTATTTCTGGTTTTTTGCAGAATCTCCGTATTAGTTTCCATAGTGGTTGTTTTTAGTTTACATTCCCACCAACATGTAGAAGAGTTCCTTTTCCCCCTCCATCCTCAGCAGCATTTGTTGTTATTAGATTTTTTTTTTTTTTTTTTTTTTTTTTTTTTTTTTTTTTTTTTTTTTTTTGAGACAGGGTCTCGCTTTGTGGTTCAGGCTGACCCTGAGCTCAGCCTCCAACTCACATCACAGCAATCCTCCTGCCTCTGCCTCCCGAGTGCTGGGATGACAGGCGTGAGCCACCACGCCCGGCACTGTGGTATGTGGTACTGGTTGCTGCTGGGGGTGAGTCTCCAGTTATTAAATATTTTTGATGCTAGCCATTTTATCAGGTATGATATCTCTGATGTTGAACATTTTTCATGTATTTATTGGCCGCTTCTGAAAAGTATCTTCAGTTACCCAGTTTTTGGTTGAGTCTTTTATTTTGGGGAACTCTAATTTTTGAGATTTTCTTAAATAATCTAGATGTCAGTACTCTGAGAAATAGCTGAAAACAGATTTTTCTCATTCTGTAGGTTTGTCTCTTCATTCTGTTGGTTGTGTTCATGAGATAATTAAAGATTATCAATAGATATTTGTCAGTTTCATTGAGATCTTTAAATGACTTGATTTCAAACTGACTTTAAAAATTCTCTCTGAGGGTCAGGGATTTAACTCAGTGGTTCTGGTGTCTGCCTGGCAAGCACAAGGTCCCAAGTTCAGTCCCTGGTACAGCAAACCACAGTGCCCAGAAAGGTGGCTTACGTGTGTAATCTGATCACTCGGGAGGCAGAGGCAAGAGGATTACTGTGAGCTCAAGACTAACTTGGGCCACATAGTGAGTTTAGGGCCATTGTGAACTACAAAGGAAGACTCTGTTTCAAAAAAACCTTTCTGGGAAATTATATCTCAGGATATATGATAGAGTGCAATTATATTAAAAATGGAATGAAGTTATATTAGAAATGAAAAGCTAGCACCAGTATTTTTCCTAGAACTAACTAGTGAAAAGAAAAATTACCTATAGCCAGGCATGGTAGAACATCCTTATAATCTCAGTATTTGGAAGACTCAGAAGGATCACTGGAAGTTCAAAGCCACTCAGGGCTACATAGTGAGTTCAAGGTCAGCCTGAACTACATAGTGAAACCTTGTCTCAAAAAACAAGGAAAAGGGGGCCGGGGAGTTAGCTCAGTAGTTCTGGCGCCTGTCTTGCAAGCGCAAGGACCCGGGTTCGATCCCCATTAACCACATACTATACTGGTTGTGGAGACTCATGCCCAGCAGCAACCAGTACCACATACCACAGTGCCGGGCGTGGTGGCTCACGCCCATAATCACAGCACTCGGGAGGCAGAGGCAGGAGGATTGCTGTGATGTGAGTTGGAGGCTGAGCTCAGGGCCAGCCTGAACCACAAAGCGAGACCCTGTTTCATAAAACCTTAAAAAAAAAAAACAAGGAAAAGGCTGGGGATTTAGCTTAGTGGTTCTGGTTCCTGCTTTGCAAGTGCAAGATCCCAGATTCAGTCTTTGGTAATCACATACCACAAATCCTGGGGATGGTGTCTCATGCCCACCAGCAATCAGTATCACATACCACCGTGCCAGGCACAGACACATAGCCATAGTCCCAGTACTCAGGAGGCAGAGGCAGGAGGATTGCTATAAGTTCAAGGCTCGCCTGGGCTGGATAGTGAATTCGGGGCCAGCCTGAACTACAAAAGCAACACCCTTTCTAAAAAAAAACGGGAGTGGGGGGGGATGAGGAAGGAGAGAGAAAAAGAGAAACACAAAAAAACAAACATCTTCTAATGTTCTGTTTCTTCCTGAGTGTCCGCTTGCATTTCTTCTTAACAGTTTACCTGTGTCCAGTCAGTGGTGAGATTAAATAGCACCCCTCAGTTCTTAGTTTCTCCAGCTAGGGCTCTGCATTGGTTTATTGAACTAATATTAAAACTGCTCTTCCCCTGACCTCGAGACTTCTGCCTTTGTAGAATAGTGCTGTTGTTGTTGTTGTTCCTCCACCTTCTGAGGACACCCTGACACTTCCCACTCCGTGACAGTGCTTTGGCCACTTCTTTCTTCTGAGGCAGTAGGTGATCCTATGTCTTCAGAGAGTCCCTTGCTTTTTGTTGGGCCCTCGGTGGTGGTCTGTTAGGAACTTAATTTATGTGAGAATACAAGCCTGCTTGGAGATGAGGAAAAACAGCATGATGGTATGTATGATACCCAGTGTGGCTTTTCAGCATAAGAAATAAGTACATTAATGTTTTTCCTTTCTAAATAAGTCCTGTGATTTCCAAAACCTATGTTAATCATCTACTACCAATCAGTTACACTTTTTTCTTAGAAAATCACTTTGTACATTTAATTTGTATGGGAAGTATGGGTACCATTCAAAAAATCTTTCCAGTATAGCTTCCAGAACTAAGCCTTAATTTCTCCAAAAAATTGACTATTTTAATTGAAACTAAATACCAATATAATATCTTAATCTGTAATAAATAGAATAGTCCTAAATTGTTTTACTGTGCATTGTAAAAAATTCTGTGTAATGAAACTTTCTTCCATGAGAATATATTCCACTAGTTTTTAATTGATTATTTTTGTTGTTGTTACAGGGAATGACTCTGCATAAAAAAGCAGCTGAAGATAGACTAGCTAGCACTGGTTCAGGGCAGTCATTTCTAGCTAGGCAAAGACAGGCAACCAGCACAAGAAGATCTTATCCCAGCCATGTTCAGCCAGCCACAGCAAGGTAGAGAAGTTTTGCCATAAATTTAAAAACAACTTGCATTGAAGTATACTTCTGTTACATGTAACATTTCAGGAAATTCAGCCAGCTTATTTTTTGTTTCTCTTCTGTGTCAATATTTAGTGTTTCACATTTGAGGACTTTTGCTCTCGTATCTTTGTTTTAGTTTCTTTGTTCTTTATTCGTAGACTTTTTAGTTCCTTTTAATGTGCCAAAAATTTATAAATGTCCAATTAAAAGTGTTGTATAATAGTGTAATATTTTTCTTTGTATGAAAATGTCCTCTTCCTCAATGGTGTAGGCTTTGTATTGAATTAGATTTTCTGCAAGTAATTGATATACAATTTATATTCTTCATTGTGCTTATGTGTTACTATGCTTTATAAGAATGTCTTTGTTTAAAGGGAATTAATCTTTTTATGATGTATTATTAATCTACGTTTTCAATTGTTTTCCAAATGCACTTCAGATAACTTACTTATTTACTACACACAATGGTTGGCAAGTGCACTTTTTGCAAAGACTACATTGCCAGAGGTGCTAATTAAATCTTACCTAAAGCACCTGGCAGAACTGTTCAGAGAAAGAAATGAATTTACAGGGAACTAAATTGTTCTAAGATTTGGAGAAAATTTTTAAAACACAAATATGTGAAATTTTATTATTTTGCACTATTCTGTTTGCTAGCAGAGGCAAATATATTGGTGATGTTATTTGGGAAGAATTTATAGAAGAAAGAAGTTAGACAGTACGTTAATTTTTTCCTTTCTTTCGAATACTTTAGTAACTGAAGATCAGATTATAGCCATGTGCTTTACATTTATACTTTCAACTGTTCTCCACAGCTAAAAGGTTTATTTTCATATATTCACAGTTATAGGAAGCCTTATCTGTTGGGCCGTTGTTGACTTGTGCCTCATTTGTTTTACTTATTCCTTCATTTAAACCTTTCCGTTCCCCATTATTTCCTGCTACTCAAGATTTTCATATCAGCTATAGGATCATAAATGACTTCTATATGTAAGATTATGAGAATTCTCTTAATATTTTTTCTTACTTAATATCTACTAGTCCAAGAATTTGTGACAGAATAGATTTTCCTGGGTATTTGCTTGCTTCAAAGTGCTTATAGACTACATTCATTTACATTGGTGAATGTCTGTCAAGAAATCATTGTGAAGCACCTTCTCTATATAAGGTGCTATGTAAATGTGAGATCTGATTCACATTCACATTTCATAGATGAAATGCCTTTGGTCTAACTTTTTCCATATTGACTAAATTACTTGGTCCCAAACTATATTTAAGTGCCCATTCAGTCTTTTTCTTACATCATGAAATGTTTCTTAAAGGCAAAACAATCCTAAAATTAGGTCATTTTGTTGTTTGTTTTTATATAGGTTACCTAAGAGGATGTTATTTTGTGTACTTCCTATTTGGAAATTCAGGATTCATTTAGTTCTACATATTAAATTACAACTAAGTAATTTAAACCAAGCTCATTGTAGCTAAGAATTTTCAGAAACTATATGTGTTTGATTTTAAATCCTACTTCCCCTTCTGTATGAAAGTTACCTTAAAAGTATAGTGTTTTTATTTATTCTCAGAAATCATCCTTGAAGAAAGGTGAAAGGTTATTAGAACAGAAACAGATATGACACCATGCACTGTGCAGTTTTTTACATTAAGGGTGAAAGTCTGAGGACAGCACGAGTACTTCTGCCACTAAGTCCAGTACATAGCAGGCAGCAGTAACAATAGAGAAGCCCGGGTGAGTAGAATCATTGTGGGGTTTTAGGCAAAGTAGATTCAGCCAACCTGTTTTTCTGTCGGTCAGTCTGACAGTCTCCCTGTAGTGCTCAGACTGCCTCACTACCCTCTTGCCTCAGCTTCCAGAGTTTCTGGAAGTATAGGGCATGTATCACCATGCCTGGCTAATGTAACAGGTTTTGAGAGTAAAATATTGTTTTTAAATGTAAAAAAGGTTCTGGCCCCCACCCTTTATTTTCACAAATAGCATAAAGATTCAATTTAAAGTAAATTGAGATGTGGATACTAATCTTGGTAAAACTTCATTTACTGGGAAATTATACCCACAAAATAAAGTAGATGAAAACAAAAGATTCTGAACTACTCATTCACTCAACCCACTCACTCAGGACTAAATGGTTTAGAAAGTTACCACGCTTTTTAGAAGGAAGTTTTACTTTAGATTCTCTTCAGCATATTGTCTGTTATAATGGTAGCATTTATAACTTCTGCTTTTTTACTGTACCCCTAAAGTTTGGTATATTATTTTCATTATATAGAAGAAATTATGTTTCTAAACATTTTATGGTGTTTAAAAACAAAATAAACTTTTATAAGAAATAGCATATGAATATATTTTAGGTGTCAGAAACCCAAGAACAAGCTGGGTGAGGGATGTAGTCCACTGACAGAGCATTTGCCTACTATGTACAGTGTGATGGGCTTGATCCCTGGCACCAAAAGAAAGAAAACTAAGAATAAACTTAACTGTGATAGTGGCAACTTTTCCCTGTCCAGCTTTCACAGGATTTATGACATTTATAATTCTGCAGTAATGATTAATAATTTCTTCAGGGAGGTTGTGATGAAGCATGCCCCATCTAGATGTTCAGAAACAACTGGAGCGAGCTTGGTCTAGATGTAAACAGTGTATTCCCATGCCCTCCTGACATTCAGTAGCTCCTGAAGCCCTGGCATTCGTATGCAGTGGAGCTGGTCCTGGCCCTGGGGGTAGAGTGAGTGCATTTTCACGGTCTTCACAGCCCCTGATTCCCATACAGAAAAACTTCTGTTCTAGATTTCTTCTAACCAGGACAGGAAAGGCAAAATCAACAAATAAGAACATTAATTATTTATGTTCTACAATGTGCATTTAAGAAGTTAATATGAAAAGAATCTAGTACATGCATTTTTTATATCTGAAATGAGAATAATTCAGTTGTTCATATTTTAAAAGAACTTTAAAAAACTGAATCACACTTTTTACCATTTGTCCAGTTACTTGGTAATAATAATAAATCTCCACATGAAAGACCCATATTTCAATCATGTATCAAGAAAGAATTATTTCTCATGCCAGGCACCGTGGCTCACGCCTGTAATCCCAGCACTTGAGAGGCAGAGGCAGAAAGATTGCTGTGAGTCTAAGACTGGCCTGAGCTACACTGTGAGTTTCATGCCAGCCCGGAACTATAAAGTGAGACTCTGTCTCAAAAAAAAAAAAGAAGAATTATTTTTATTCAATATCCTCAGCCTGGAAAAATTGGCTTAATGCTTAGATTATAATAAGGATAATATTATAGTCTGGGTTCCATAAAGTTCTATTATTTTGTTAATAAGATAAAACTTCATTTGTACAAAATTAAACTAATTGTTATTTCATCAGGAACATTCTGTTTCATTAATTCTCACGAAGAATGAAAAATACGTGCTGTGCAAGGTAGACCACTGCTGAACAAAGGATGAGTTCAGCTGAAGGAAAGACAGGTATTATTTGAGCCACTTTACTCACATCTTTTTCATAACAGTGTGGTTTAGTCTCAAGACTTGAAATATTTTTGAGTTTCTACAACTCCCATTCAAGCATTCACTTTTTTTAATGATAGCACCATGTTTAGAATCTTTGTGCCCATGAAAGAATCATCTTACCAAAAATTGTAAATATTTTTAAATTTTCCCAACTCTTCACATTCAGTCTCATTTAGCTTTTTAAACTGTATTGCAGGAATGTTACAGTTATACTAGGTTTGGAAATGTGAGGTGGATTGGCCTGAAACTGCATCCACAGCCCACAGCTAGTAGAAACCTAGCTAATGTATAGCCATGTAGATAAGAATATCCTCAATCCTAATTAGCTTCTTGCTTTTTCTTAATGGCAAAACAGTATTATAAATGCCTTTTGGGGGCCAGGGATTTGGCTCAGTGGTTCTGGTGCCTGTCTTGCAAGCACAAGGGCCCGGGTTCAATCCCCGGTAACCACATACCATACTGGATGTGGAGACTCACGCCCAGCAGCAACCAGTACTACGTACTACAATGCCGAGCGTGGTGGCTCATGCCTGTCATCCCAGCACTCGGGAGGCAGAGGCAGGAGGATTGCTGTGATGTGAGTTGGGGGCTGAGCTCAGGGCCAGCCTGAACTACAAAGCGAGACCCTGTCTCAAAAAAAAAAAAAAAAAAAAAAAAATGCCTGTTGTTATCTGTTTATCAAACTAAGAGAAAGAATTTCTTGGCACTTTTTTTTTTCTTTTGAGACAGGGTTTTGCTAGGTATTTGAAGCTGGCCTTGAACTCACTATGTAGCGTCAAACTTGAAAGGATAATTCATGCCTCAGCCTTCAAACTGCTGGGATTACAGGTGTACACCATCATACCCAGCTGACTTTGTATTGTTATATCATGAAGGAAGTTTTTGTCTAGAAATTGCCATCTAACTGATACAGCTGTACACTAAACCGTGAAGGTTTTGTGATACACTACAGTAAAGAATCTCCTAAACACAATGAGATAGCAGAATCCATGAAAATTATTTCATCATGTTTTTATTTTTCTTTTTTATAAGTTAAAAAGGGTTTCAATAAAGATATACTGTTTTCCTGTAGCCCAGTCAAAAGGGAAACTTCTCTGGATAGTTACTCAATCCAGTTTAGAAAGAAGCTTCTGAATTTGTTCTTTTATTTGTTTTCAATTTTGAGGAGTTGTGTCAGGTTTTGCTTTTTTAAGACAGACTGGGCTCAAACCCAGGGCAATCCCCTGCCTTAGCTTCCTGAGTGCTGGGAGCACAGGCATGTGCCATCATGTCTGATGAGTTTATTCTTTTTTTAAAATTGATTTTATTGGTATATTTTATATACACATCATGATCACAACCAACATGAGAATTTGTACCAATATATGACACAACTTAATTCTCATTTTTCCCATCTCCCTGCCCACCCTGCCACCTCTCCGCTCCTCCATACACATAAGCTTTGTTTCCTTTTTTAACCATCAGATATTTTTCCCCTCTTTACTTACCCCTGCCTTCCTTTTCTCTTTGAATATTTTCTCTTTCACAATAACTGTCATAAATTTTAGAAGTCATTTACACTGATTTAAATATCTATTCATGAAATCTTTTATATGAGAAAGGCTGTTCTCAGTATAACTGTTGTTCCTTCATCCCATTTCTGAAGCCCCCATCAGGATTAGAGATTAAACCCAAGGCTTTTGCCCTGAACTACATCCACTCTCGTTTTTAAAGTTTATTTTGAGACGTGGTCTTACTATGTTGCCTAGCCTCAGCTTGAGATTGTAATTCTCCCTCAACTTCTCTAGTGTGCTAGGATTAAAGACATGCTACCTACCATATAACTAGCTTATAAAAAATATTTAAATAATTGGCATATATTTCTTTTATTGAAATTTTTGAAAATGTTTTATTACCCAATTTTAACATAATAAAGTTCTGTGGTTTTACAATAAAAACTATTCTCAGAAGCCTAAAAAATGTAAAATAATTTGCTGCTGACATGGCAAATTTCTATTCTTCCCTATCCCTCTGAATTAAGAAAAAAGAATAATTAGTATCCTTTTTATAAAATGAAGGATAACACAAACGTAATCACATCCATCTCTTTTGAATCACTGATTATGTTCTTGGAAAGTACATACTGATTGCTGATCCAATTTACATGTATTACGTTTATGAATCTAAAAGATTCTATAATATCTTCAAAGATTCTTTCCATTTCTAGGCATGGTGGCTCACACCTGTAAGCACAGCATTCAGGAGGCAGAGGCAGGAGGATTGCTGTGAGTTCAAGGCTGAGCTCAGGGCCAGCCTGAACTACAAAGCGAGACCCTGTCTCAAAAAAAAAAAAAAGGATTCTTTCCATTGAGCTAATTAACAGAGCAGAACATTACTTTTTTTTTTTTTTTTTGAGAAATGAGATCTGAGCCAAATTAGGACATGTTTATGAGTTTTGGCAATTGTGGGGTTCCATAAATGCTCCCCTAGAGGTGCATATATGTGTGTCTGTGTCTATGTATATACACACATATTTATGTGTATGTATTTATATATTAGACATTATTTGCTCTCTCCAGTATTTTTCTGTCTCATACTCTGTAAGATTAAGTTTACACATAGTTTATAATGAGAATTGAAATTGCAGTAACAGAAAACTGTTAAGGCCAACCCACACTAGAGAGTAGAATGGTAGTACTGAAATAAGAAGTGGCTTATTAAATATTTAATCAGTTAAAAATACTAATACAGTGAGAATTTAAACTATCCTAACAAATGGTCTTAAAATAATCATTTACATAAAATCTTGTCTTTATTGTATATTCCTTTGATGAAAGTAATCAAGCATCTAGTTTCTAGTTGTCCTTTCCTTCAAGTACATATCCTTCCCTTTAAGCACATAATATAACTGTATATGTTTTTAGTGCTCATAAAATTATTTTTTAGGAAAATTATTTTCATTATGAGACTTAAGTTATTACTGTATCTGTGGTGATTATTTTGGGCCATTACAGATATTCTGATGAAATAAGAAAAAAATAGGTGGTGTTTGAAAATCATGACTAACAATTATTTGGATCTGCCATTTTTTTTTTTTTTTAAGGTTTTTTGAGACAGGGTCTTGCTTTGTGGTTCAGGCTGGCCCTGAGCTCAGCCTCCAACTCACATCACAGCAATCCTCCTGCCTCTGCCTTCAGAGTGTTGGGATTACAGGCGTGAGTCACCATGGCCTTCACTGTGGTGTGTGGTACTGGTTGCTGCTGGGGTGAGTCTCCACGCCCAGTATTGTTATGTGGTTACCGGGGATCGAACCCGGGCCCTTGCGCTTGCAAGACATGCGCCGGAACCACTGAGCTATATCCCCGGCCCTGGATCTGCCTTTTTATCTAGTTAAACACTATTACCTTAAATTATATATCCCCCCCAATTACATGTAGTAGACTCACAAAAAGTATTGTTTAAAATGAAGACAAAAATAAACATTTAAAAAAGCATATTTAAAGTGAGCCTTCATGTACATAATACATTACATTAGGCTCAGAGTCAAGACTAAATCAGAGATGTCCACAGCCTCAAAATTTTAGAATCAGATAGCTATCAAGTCCAGAATTATAGTTACTCTGAGCTGAAAAGTAAAAATTAAATATCACAATCATGCTCAGGCTTTAATATATATGCACAGGACACCTCTGAACAGTTTATCACTTGAGAGCTATGAATGGGCAGAAGAAAGTAATTAGTATAGCATTATGTTTTAAAATTAATAAAAAATGTTCTTGACATTTGTCAACCTATGGACAATGAATATACATATTCTATAGTGTTTACGTTATGTATCAGTATTAGAAATGAATGTTTTAATATTTACTGTTACTTTAGTCATTTATGTTATTTATACTTTGCTGCAAGATTTATAGCACTTTACTAATGTTAGATAATTACTTTCCCGTTCTACTTTTCTGTGTTATTTTCTATCAATATCTTAAAGTTAGGAATCTGAAGTTCTAAATCTAGAAATCTGTAGCTGGATTGGGCTACTGGGCAATATCCATTAATGATGGACCTGCCACATTAAGGAGCTTCTTTTGTAGTGTAACACCTCAAAACCAAGTCCTCTGAAACCCTAACACTGGAAACTTGAAACTTTGTTTCCTGGGGTTGAATGATAAAACTAAACTGTCTTCTGGTTAGATTTTCTTAACTTTTTTTGTACTGTCTCCAGAATTACGAACCTTCAAACTGTCCCTGATTTTAATATTTTCTTCATCATCAAAAACACGAAGAAAGCCAGTCAAGTCAGAGTCTGAAAAGTGATGGGAGAAGTGATGAGAAAAAGGAGACGTTAAATGTGCCAGAATGCTACAAAGACATTCATAATTTTGTAGCAGATGGAGTTTTTGAACTTTGCTGTTTTCCTAAATTCATACTGGGCAAAATTTTCAGCTTGTTCTATTGAGAATTTTTTTTTTTAAGAATCAGAACTTTACTAGCTATAACATGAATATATTAATATTCAGATCATAATGAACTATTTGTCACAGAAACACAGACATATAGTTTCTTCCAAAAACTAGAGTTACTTACTTATGAAGATACTGTCTTGTTTCTTGTTTTTAGATGAGATACATTTTAAAAAATTGTATAATAAGTTTCTGAATTGGGTTTGAAGAGTAGGTCAGTGATAGGGCACTTGCTTAGCATGTTTGACACCCTTGCTTCCACATCCACCACTACACACATGTACAAAAAAATTGCTGTGATATTTTCTTCTTTCAATGTTACTGTTATTCCCACCCTCACTGTACTGGTGAGCTTTGCTTAAGCCAGTCCACTAGGAGAGAACAACACTGAAATAGAAAAATCTAAAATCTTAACATTTAGGGAAGAGCTGCTATTGTTTTTTTCTTCCCAAAGTAAAAAATTAAAAATTGCATATACAGACACAGATCAAAATAGAATTTTAAG
>PVIR01019277.1:13234-32243 GCA_004026965.1 Petromus typicus
GCTCAGTGGTTCCGGCGCCTGTCTTGCAAGCGCAAGGGCCCGGGTTCGATTCCCCGGTAACCACATAACAATACTGGATGTGGAGACCCACACCCAGCAGCAACCAGTACCACATACCACAGTGCCGGGCGTGGTGGCTCACGCCTGTCATCCCAGCACTCGGGAGGCAGAGGCAGGAGGATTGTGATGTGAGTTGGAGACTGAGCTCAGGGCCAGCCTGAACCACAAAGCGAGACCCTGTCTCCAAAAACCTAAAAAAAAAAAAAAGATAGAATTTTAAATGTCTTCTACTAATTGTTGAATTGGTATCTGTTTCAAACGTCTTTTAACTTTCACTGGCTTCTGGTTAATCTAGCTAGGAATAAATTATAAACCAATCAGTACCACCAATCACGTGACAGTTGAAATGAATTAAAACTTTAGTCTCCATCACATACCCACATCTGGAGTGTTTTGTAGTCACTTGTGAACAGTGCCTCCCATCTAGAAACTGCACAGATGTAGGACACGCCTATCATTGCAGAGTGCTCTTTGACAGTACATGTGATACCCAGAGAGAGGGTGAAAACAAAATGAATCCAGTCAGCTTATGACAACTCATCGTTTAGCATCTTTTCTTATAAAAATGAATGCCAGCTCTTTGAAAGGACCTTGCAACTTGAACTCACTGTGTAGCCAGGCTGGCCTTGAATTTGGAGTGATCCTTCTGCCTCTCCCTATCAACTGCTGGGATTATGAATAGGTGCAACTAAGCCCAGCCAAATGATTTCTGGTTATAGCCTCTTGCTCCTAATGACTTGGATCATGAGTCAATTAAGTTTTCTCTATAAAATAAATGTTTACTATTAATAGAATGTGACTTAGCTGACAAAAGCATTTTAAAATATCTATCATGTTTACTTGGCCTGTTACTAAAATAGTGAATGTAATTAACCCTTTCTGCAGTATCCTGACATATCTTTGAAATTTTTTGGTGAAAACAAGGCATTTGTATGTGTGTTCACACGTGTGTGCCTGCGTGAGAATCTAGTCTCGCACCTCCCACACGCTAGGCAAGCATTCTTCTAATCATAATTATTTTGAATAAGGTTGGTGCTTGGTTAAAACTATCCTGTTAGGAAGTTATGAGACTTTCCTCTTCCTTTTTAAAGTCCTATAATTATACAACAGAATTGATCCATTAATAGTATCAAACTCCAAATGATTTATGTTGAAATTCTCAATTTTATTCCAAGAATAAATGAGTAAATATCTTAAAGTTTGTTTTATTATTTTCCTGGTGGCCTGATTTAATATGTGTTTTTCCAAAGACTTGTACTAGTTAAGGAAAATTTTCAATGTGCTTGAAATTTTAAAAAGTGTTTTAATAAATACAGGAAGATACTATACACAAATGTCAATCAGTGATTTGGCATCTTTTAATTTTTTTAATGGTAGCCTTGTTTTTTATTAGCCTTAAGTTACTTATGATTCAGATGTCATTGCTGATACAAATTTTGCTGTTTACAAGTTCTGTATAATTGGTAAGTGCTTTGTACTCTAGAAAGTAATTTCTAAGTTTATCATGTTTTGCAGTTTGCCATATATCAGTCGTTGCCTCCCATTTGTAATACCCAGTTTTTGATTATGTAATTAATGGTAAAATTCAAACATTTAATAATTTACCTTATTTTGATTATTAAATTCAAAATATCAAAAGTTTAGGCATATGTAGTGGAATTATTTCCCTGTAGTATTTCTGTAACTTTTCAGATGAGCTAGAAAGCACCTTGGTACATTGGAATTGGAGTTCTGTTGCTTACATTTCCAGCTCTAAGGCCTTATTATACCCATGTCTTAAGTATTATTGATTGTTCTGTGAATTGTTGGTTTCATTGCCCACTTTGCATTTTAGCCTAGCAAAAGGTATTGCTGTAGGTACCTTCTTATTTTCTGTTGACTATTGAATTTATAATTCTACAAATTTATTCTTTTTCACTACAATCCAAAAATGACATGCACACGACTCTGAATTCACTTCACAACTGAAAATACAGTGCAGATCTAGGAACATTGTACATAATAGTGCACATATTTTTCCACCTGTTTACCAACAGCTTACTATTTCCTGAAATTGATATATTTCTCAACTGGAATGTCAGCAAAAAAATTGTAACAAGAAAATCCAAGAAGCCATCAGAAGATGGATTTTTAGTATTTTTTTCACTTTAATTTGATAACTGTCAACTTGTTATGGTATTAATTGTATGTGTTTATATGTATGCATATAATATATGTATATGTATATGAAGAATAAAGTTAAGATTTGGTCAAACTATATTTTCCCATTGAAGTACAAAAAATGTTTTCAAGGCTGCAAAAGTGTACAGTTGTTAAACAAGTTGTAAATAAAGACTTGTATAAAAATTTCACTTTGTTTTTTTTTTTTTTTTTTTCTGATCTTAAACTGTAAAAATATTTGATAGGGCCTGAGGATTTAGCTCAGTGGTTCTGTCACCTGCCTGACAAGTGCAAGATCCCAAGTTCGATTCCTGGAAACCACATACAACAATGCCAGGCATGGTGACTCATGCCCACCTGCAATCAGTACCACCATACCACATTGCTGGACGTGGTAGCTCACACCTGTAACCCCGGGATTGCTGAGTTTGAGGCTGAGGTCAGGATCCTGAAGACCCTGTCTCAAAAAACTAAAAAAAACACATTTGATGATTGATTATATTGTTCCTGCCTGTGGTACTTGCCATACTGTCTTGTCAATTTAAAGATTATGTCAATGATTAGTTGTATATCAGGAATGTTCTTAGAGTTTTTTCCCTAGTACTTCAAAGTTTAATTGATTTAAGCCACTACTTAATGTGCATAAGTTGTCCAGCCAGAGACTTGTGAGGAATAAAAATTAAATGTGACTTCTCTCTTAGAGTTATATTAACATGATCAGTTTTACCATAAATACTAGAGCTTTTTTGTTTCGTTGGTTATAGGGTACTTTAATTTTTTTTTTTTTTTTTTTTAATGAAGATTGAACTGAGGGAGAACTGCACAATATCCCAAGCCTTTTTTTTTTTTTTTTTTTCAGACAGGGTCTCCCCTTTGTTGTTCAGAATGGCCCTGAGCTGAATATGTAGCCCAGGTAAGCCTCAAACTCAGCAATCCTGCCTCAGCTTCCCATGAGCTGGGACTACAGGTGTGAGCCACCAAAATGGGCATTGTCATTTTTAATTATATAAATATATGTTTTTGTTTGTTTGTTTTTTGGGGGGTTTTTTTGTTTGTTTTTTAGACAGGGTGTCGCTTTGTAGTTCAGGCTGGCTCTGAGCTCAGCCTCAAACTCACATCACAGCAATCCTCCTGCCTGTGCCTCCCGAGTGCTGGGATTACAGGCGTGAGCCACCACACCCGGCACTGTAGTATGTGGTACTGATTGCTGCTGGACGTGAGTCTCCAAGCCCAGTATTGTATGTGGTTAACCAGGGATTGAACCCAGGTCTTTGTGCTTGCAAGAGAGGCGCTGGAACCACTGAGCTAACTCCCCGGCCCTGTTTTAGATTTTATTATATAACCACAAATCTCCTTTATAAATCTCCACCAGCAATCTGTACCAATACCACAGTGTTGGGCATGGTGGCTCACACCTGTAATCCCAGCACTTGGGAGGCAGAGTCAGGAGGATTTAAACCAAAACATTTAAGGAGAGACATAGAAGGTCACTATCTTCTCCTACAAGGAACAGTCCAAGAGAAAGAAATAACAATCTTAAATATTAATGCACCAAATTCTTATGCACTTACCTATATAAAACAAACATTAATGAATATGAAAAGCTAGATAAGTACTAATACAATAATAGTAGGTGACTTCAACAGCTCGCTGTCACAAAGAGACAGATTGACTGGACAGAAAATAAACAAGGAAGTACTTGAGCTAAACCAAACTCTTCTACAAATGGACTTAATAGAGGCCTACAGAGTATTTCACCCTACAAAGTCAGAATTTACATTCTTCTCAAGCTGCTCAAGGGTCATTCTCCAAAACAGACCAGGTACTAGTTCATAGAACAGGTTTAAGTAAATGCAAAAGAATTCAAATTATCCCCTGTATACTGTCAGACCATAGTGCATTGAAATTGGAGCTGACTAGCAAAAGAAATTCCAGGATCCTCACAAACACATGGAAATTGCACAACACTGCTGAGCAACCAATGAGTCACATAAGAAATTAAAGAAGAAATAAAATAGTTTTTACAAGTAAATGCTAACCTCAACACAACATATAGGAAATTATGGGACACAATGAAAGCAGTTCTGCGAGGAAAATTCATAGCAGTGAATGAAAAACAGAGCAAGCTCAAATAAACAATCTAATGCTGAACCTCAGGCTACTAGAAAACCCAAAACTCATAGTAGGCAATAAATTATAAGGACTAGAGCAGAAATTAATGCAATGGAGACTCACAGAACAATATAAAAAATTCAATGGATCAAAGAGTTGGTTCTTTGAAAGGATAAACAAAATCAACAGACTCTTAGCCAACCTTATGAAATAAAGGAAAAGGTTCACATCCACGCTATTAGAAATGAAAAGGGAGAAATAGGGGCCGGGGAGTTAGCTCAGTGGTTCCGGCGCCTGTCTTACAAGCGCAAGGACCCGGGTTCGATCCCCGGTAACCACATACAATACTGGGCGTGGAGACTCATGCCCAGCAGCAACCAGTACCACATACCACAGTGCCGGGCGTGGTGGCTCACGCCTGTAATCTCAGCACTCAGGAGGCAGAGGCAGGAGGATTGCTGTGATGTGAGTTGGAGGCTGAGCTCAGAGCCAGCCTGAACTGCAAAGCAAGACCCTGTCTCAAAAAACCTAAAAAAAAGAAAGGGGAGAAATAACCAACTACCTACCCAGTGGAAGTCCAAAGGACAGGTGTTTATTAACTACAATAAAATGGAAAATGTAGACGAAATGGATAGATTTGTAGATACATATGATCTTCCAAAGTTGAATGAAGAAGACATCAAAATATTAAATACCCCAATATCAATCTGGAAATTGAAAATGTAATTAAAAAAAGAACCTACCAACAACAACAACAAAAAAGCCCTAGCCCTATGGCTTTACTGGTGAATTCCACAAAATTTTTAAAGAAAAGTAAGCGCCGCTACGTCTCCAACTCTTTAATGAAATTGAGAGGAGTAAGTGCTCTTTTATACAATATATGTTTAAACCTTAAACATATAAAATGCTCAACATCTAATGTCTCTTCGCATTTGCTCTTAAGATTTAAATATGTTTTTCATGTATTGTTCTTGATTAAATAAACATTTTATGATTATATAAATGAATTACACTTGTGTCTATATTTTGGGGTAATAAGTATTTGTGATCATTAACACTGTTTTCTAAACTTATCAGCGTTGTAAAATGTCCGTTTCTTGTCAGTGAAGTTATACACTATAAAACCTGTTAAAGGAATCTAAATTTTGCCTTAAGAGTAAAAACTATCCTTGAAAAAAAAATGTATCCTTGACTTACAAACTCAGTTCACTGAAGGCTAGTGTAACTTAAGTTGGTCAACTGGAAGTTCTAGCTCCTCTATATTGCCTTCGAAGTCTCTCTCCTATCCACAGGCAGATCTCAGGGTCCTTAGAGAGACACTGGCCCACGACTTCTCAACTCCACAGAGGAAAGGATATTGTAATGTTCTTTCCAAAACCTTTTAAGGGTTAAATCTACATCTGAGATTATCTAGAAATAAAAGTGGCTGGCAATTGGGTCATAACTCAAGTTAAGTAAAATTAAGTTAAATGTAAAATTTTAACATTTTTGGTCATAATTCAAGTTAAAAGTAAAATTAAGTTAAAATTAAATTCTGGTTGTAACCCAAGTTTTTCATGTCAGGCTGGTCATAACTTGAGAGCCCAATGTACAAAGATTTCTATGTAACTGTAAAACAATATTACTAACATTTAAGTATAATAAATTATATTTTTGTTTCTCAAGTTTATAGACCTTCAAAGAAGCAAACTAAAAACATCTCACACTTTATGGTGATGAATTTTTTAGATTCAAGTCCTTACTTGTGTTCTGGCACTTGTGTTCCAACTACTTGTGGTGAAATGAGCATGCCAGTGCAATATGAGACAGCCAGCAAGATGACGCAGGTATGTTTTCAGACCTGTGCTTGTGTGATAGTTATACAGTTGTATTGTAACAGTTAAAAATACCCAAGTACTGAGTGGTCCAGGAATATCACTCTAAAAGTTAGAGGGTGGACATTAATAATTTATAAGGTACACTCATGGACAGTACACTCTTTTGATGCCATCCTATCAAAAAATGACCAACTTGGGTGAAAGTTATTTATCTGAGTTCAATCCCTAGTGCTGCAAAATAAAGTTCTTTATATTCTGAAGATAATGTACTAAAAAGTTTTTTTAATTAACATGAGATTTTAATGTGTCTCAAAGCTGAGTGTGGTGGTACACACCTCTAATTGCAGCACTTGAGAGGCTACAGCAGGAGGGCCACCATGGCTTCAGTCTAGCTTGAGCTACACAGAGAGACCTTATCTCAAAAAAAAAATTAACAACAAAAGAAATTTTTTCAGAGAAAATAATGTCATGGTTGTCATGCTAAAATGCTACATTCCTTTGTCGATAAAACTTTATGCTCTTTTTTTTTTTTTTTTTAAGGTTTTTTGAGACAGGGTCTTGCTTTGTGGTTCAGGCTGGCCCTGAGCTCAGCCTCAAACTCACATCACAGCAATCCTCCTGCCTCTGCCTCCCGAGTGCTGGGATTACAGGTGTGAGCCACCACGCCCGGCACTGTGGTATGTGGTACTGGTTGCTGCTGGGCGTGAGTCTCCACGCCCAGTATGGTATGTGGTTAACCAGGGATCGAACCCGGGTCCTTGCGCCTGCAAGACAGGCGCCGCTTTTCCATAAAACTTCATCTATTAGCATTCTATAAGAATTTAGACCATGATTAGTAAAAAAAAAAAAAAATTCTTTTGTCATATTATATATTTTAACAGATCTGGGTATTCAACATCTGAGTTTGGAAATCAGATGTAGAAAAGATAACTGAGTAAGAGAACAGCCAATATTTTGGCTCTGGTCCTCCCATGTCCAAAATGACCCAGAACATGTGGGAACCTTTCCTATATAATCCTACAACTTTGGTGAGTCACATCACCAGGAAAGCGGAGAGATTTTTATAACACTGATTATTGTTGTACTCCAAGGAACAGAAGTCCACCAATCCAGTGTGCCAAAAAGGAGAATGAGAGAGAAAGAGAGAAAGAACTGTCTCCTATGCTTTCATGGGAAGCCTCATGGTCAAGCAAGACTGTGACCTATTTTGATGGCTGACACAGAAGAGCTGTGTATATGGTTGCAAAAGTAACCCCTGAAGAGCTTTAATTGATCTTGATATATAGTGAGATATCTATTTTGATCAACACTTTAACTTGGTCTTAAACACCCAGCAGACAAGTGCAACCAAAATATATATATATATAAATACCACAGTAATAAAGGATACATATAGAAAGGAGACTCTAGTCACTGGCCTCTGCTCACATTTCAGCTACACTTGTAGCTTACCACTGTTATGACTGAATGAGGCTACAGTGGAAGCTATAAAAGCTGAACAACTCTCTCTCTCTCTCTCTCTCTCTCTCAAGTTTTTTGAGACAGGGTCTCGCTTTGTAATTCAGACTGGCCCTGAACTCACTATGTAGCCCAGCTAACCTAAAACTCACAGCAGTCCTTCTACCTACAGTACTGCCTCCTGAGTACTGGGATTACAGGCGTGAGCTACCATGCCCGCTTTCTTTTATCCTTAATGTGTTCTTTATTGTTGTTCATTTGTGGGTACCAGAGATCAAACTCAGGACCTCACGCTTACCAGGAGGGTAAATGTAATCTTCTTACATTTAAAACAGGAAGGACTTATGACAAAGAAATATCAAGGTTATAGATAACCTCCATCGATAGATAGATACAATCTATCTAGAGCTAACTGGTTACAATCACTGTTCTAGTCCCTAAAGAGCAGTGTCTGGATGTGGCTTTCCTCCAGTCTGTCTTTCTGTTTTTGGTGCTCATTCTTTGGTGCATGTGCTTTAATGTTTTGGAAAATTTGTCTTTTCTTGCCAAGAGGCTGCCAAACTTCAAATGACCATGCAGATAGAACCAACAAGTGCATTGACAGACTCCTTTTACTGGGATTCATTAGATCAACCTTCTAAAGAGAGTTCTCAGCTGCTAAATCCTGTCACGACTTCTCTTCAAGTTCCCTTAGATTAAGTCTCTGGCCAAAGCCCCATGACTTTGGTCTGCTCTACTCTTACCCTTCTCAGCTCAAAGCCACTACATGAAAACTATGCTCATTCTCTCCAAACATAGCTGGGGAGAGCTTTTCAGAGGGGTGAATATTATAGGCAGCTGAATTTGATGCAAATTGATATAGAGTCAAAGAGAGATTTGGCTCTCAAGGAAGTCAGTATATTTAAAAAACAAAACAAAACATCAGAATTGAGGCTGGAGGCACAAATGAAGAGTGCCTCAAGACAAAGTCACAGTGGCCAGACTCCTATTTCCTTAAGGGATAAGCAGGACTTGAGACTACATTAAATCCTTGAGTTGTGAATGAGTTGTTTCAGGAAAACATTTCCACACTGGATTCATTCATAAATCCACAAAGTGAGTTTATATACTTTTGACAATGGAAAGCATACAAAACCAGAAATGCACACGAATACTGGTTTTAGTTTTACAGTTACCTTAAAACGGTAGTAATGTACAGAACAATTCTAAATAAACTTAAAGTATACTTTTACACATACCTCAAAATGGTTAGACAGACTCATGAGCTAGCTACCTTGGCAGGTTGTTCCAGTCTATGGATGGAGTAATGCAAGGTCTGTCCATACCTATGAAAGTTCAGAACTCAAACGTTTGTAAATCAGGAAATTACTGTACACTGTAATTAGTAACATCCAGCCCATGACATCAGACACCTGGGTAGGTGATGAGAACATCTGAAGCCATCCCAAAGTGTTCCTGATTTAAAAGTCATACATAAACCAAGGATGTCAGCCATATACCCTTGTTGTGAGCCCCTCTTCCCTATTGGGTCAATATTAGCTAAGCGGCTATACTTGTAATCTTATTGGTTGATTATATTAGACCTACTTATTATTCACATTTGCTGTATAAATCACCTTTGACAAAGCGCCTCGGTGGCAGCCTACCTTCAGGATCCCTCTTTGTCTCTCAGTAGCTATCAATAAATCTTTCTTTCTCTAACCGCCCCTTCCCTTGGAATTAATTCTTCCATTTCTGTGAACACAATTGGCATATCTGACGTCTAGAGGCTTAAGAGTTATGTTTCTCCTTTATCAAATTAAATTTGGCTTATAAAGTCAGCCCTGATTTTAAAAAATACAGAGGCATAAAGTCCTCCTAAGGGTCAGAAAGGCCAGATCCACTGAGACCGAGGCGTGAGACCAGAGACTTTGAGACTCAGTACAGGTACCAAGCCCCGCCTTGGCATAGCCAACCACGCCCACCGACTGCGCAGGCGCACTTCCCGCTGGCTGAAAGCCCACCGTTTTGAGGGCTCGCGGGAAGTGCGGCGCCAGGCCGCAGCGCAGCTCCTCCCCATCGGGCCTCGGGCCGCGCCTCCATGGTAGGGCTGCCGGGAACCGGAAGCCGGGCGCGGAGGAGGCCTGGGGGTACGGGCGAGGCTGTGGGGGCGGGGCCTCCGCGCTACCTCCGCAGCGGACCGAGGCGAGATGGCGGCCACCGAGGGGGTCGGGGAACCTGCGCAGGGCGGCGAGTCCGGTCGGTCGGAGCAACCTCCGCCGCAGCCGCACCCACCCCCGGTGCAGCATCCGCAGGCGGAACACATGGCGGTAGAGACCGGGGATGTTGTGGCGTCGCTTGCAGAGGACGGGTTCCTGAGCCTGGACTCGCCCACCTACGTCCTGTACAGGTAACGCCGGGGTCGGCGCGGGGACGACGTCGGGGGCTGCAGGGCGGAGGGCGGCCTCTGTGTCCCAAGCAGCCGAGCCTGGCGCCCTCCAGTTCGCTGTCGCAGAGTACGGAGCGCCGGAAGGTACTTTCGCCAGAGGCTCCGCGGCGGGCATCCGCGCCTTTAGAACTTCCCGCTTTCTTCCGTGGTCTGCCACGCAGCCTAGCGAGTACAGTGCCGAATACGTTAGCGCTGGGGTGCAGTTTTGGGAATGTGCCAAGAATGTATTTTTTAAAAATAGGGGCAACGTTTACATGTCTTTAAAAATGAGCCGGAAGAGCTTCCCATAGTTCTGCTAAAATAAAAGAACTAAAGTGAGATCTTAAGGATGAGACATTTTCACTTAACTTATCCACTTAGTCAGCCAGGCACCGAATTAGTCTGTAAGCATGAATAAACGTAAAGACGTTTTTTGCCTGAAGTCAGTTATGCAATCCTGCTTGGCCTGGTCTGAAGTTCTAGTGATGTGAGGGCCCTGCTGTAACTTCCTTACCTCTTTCCCCTATCTCGCCAACACCCAGTCCCATTGCTGTCTGCCCTTTGCTATCGTAATAGGATTCCCTAGGTTCTTGTGAGCCAGCGGAGACAATCCAAAATTCCTTGGTTCAACCTAAACCCCGTTCGATGGCTTATTTACTTGATTTTATGAATGAGTGAACGTTACCGTCCAGAGCGTCTATTGTTGATGTTACCGTTTTACTCATTTTAATTTGTTTCGGTGTCCCATAACCCTCTGCATTGTGAAATACTAAGTTTCTTAAAATGACTATTCTGATTTCCCAGTGAGTAAATGACATCATCTTTCCATGCCACTCCCTGTCATTGATTCCTTGTATTTCTTATGTACGTATGATGAATGCTATTTTAAGATTGGATGACACAGATGTTGGCTGTCAATAACTGATTAGTGTACAGAAGTAAAGTGGAGGAAAGGAAAAGTATATGGTGTGGTAGAAAAACATGGTGACCAATAATATGATGTTTAAATTTAAGAAATTTATTACAAATAAAGCCACATTGGTGTTAAGTCCCCATCAGAAGGTTCTCCTTCCATTAAGACACACTTATCCCATTGTTCTTGTCATTTTTCTGAAGAATTTGGGAAATCTGAGTGTCCTTTCATTTGGATGGTACATAGCACCTCAGAACGACCCTCGGGAAAGAGGACTTCCGGATGGCTTCAGAAATTGTCAAGGATGGTGGGATGAATGTATCATAGTGAGGGCAGATTAATGGCAGTGTGTTTTATACAGTAATAATTCTTTTTAAAAAGAAGAATTAAACATTGTTTTACATTCTCGTTACTTTTTTTTTTTTTTAGGTTTTTTTTTTTTTTTGAGACAGGGTCTCGCTTTGTGGTTCAGGCTGGCCCTGAGCTCAGCCTCCAACTCACATCACAATCCTCCTGCCTCTGCCTCCCGAGTGCTGGGACCACAGGTGTGAGCCACCACGCCCGGCGCTGTGGTATGTGGTACCGGTTGCTGCTGGGTGTGGGTCTCCACACCCAGTATTGTTATGTGGTTACCGGGGAATCGAACCCGGGTCCTTGCGCTTGTAAGACAGGCGCCGGAACCACTGAGCTAACTCCCCGGCCCCCTCGTTACTTTTTTTTTTTTTTTGAGACAGGGTCTCGGTTTTGTTTTTCAGGCTGGCCTTGAGCTCAGCCTCCAACTCACATCACAGCAATCCTCCTGCCTCTGCCTCCCGAGTGCTGGGATTACCGGCGTGAGCCACCACGCCCGGCACTGTGGCATACGGTAATGATTGCTGCTGGCGTAATGATTGCTGCTGGCGTGAGTCTCCACGCCCAGTATTGTATGTGGTTACCAGGGGATCGAACCTGGGCCCTTTCGCATGCAAGACAGGCGCTGGAACCACTGAGCTAAATCCCCAGCCCTCTCATTACTTTTTTATTTTGGCTCACAGTCTGTAGAGGTTTTAGTCTTGAGTAAGCTGTCTCCAAGGCAGGGCAGCTGGCAGCAGAGAAAGAGCTCCTGTTAGGTAGGAAGCAGAGAAGAATATGTACCTTTCCAGGCCATCCTCATAGTGACCAACTTTTCCCACATCACGCCCGACACACCAATCCATTGGTTCGTATCATCTATAGTGGAAAATATAGTGGGCTAATCCTGGGGTGAGTATCGTACACCCAGGATCCAGTTACTTCCCCAAAGCCCCACCTAAGAGTGTACAACAAATATTCACTGTATTTTCATCACCCTTTGTATAAGCAAGCATAGCTAAAACTTCTGCACACTGGGCAGTTCACATTGAACAAGCATCTGTTGTTGCCACTGTGCAGTTATTTTAGTAGTGAGAATGAATGATACTCATTGAATGTTTTTAATAATATATGCTTGTTATAAAAGAAGAAATTGAGGCCCGGAGAGGTTAAGGTCACACAGTTTGTAACATTCTGACTTAAGCTTTGTCAGGTTCCAGAATCTGCTCTTTCCTCTTATGTCTGCTAAACAAGTACTGAACCATCGAAGTGCCTCTCAGCCCTTAGAGCAGAGTGGTGAAGCTGCAGAACACCTGGCTCTTTGTTACTGAAAACTCTAAGGCTCACCAGCACTGCTTTAGAGCCTGCTGTGTAAGTGGCTACCTGAGCCTCTTTTCTAGTATGCAATCAAATATGGTAATTGTGCTTAATTTTAAGACATAAGTTTTAGTAAATTATTCAGATTTTTAAAAATGCTGACAGATTACAGGCTAATTAGACAAGGAAGTGACATTGATTTCTAATTTAAAACTGCATATTTGCTGTAAAAACAGGTTTTGCTGCTCATGAAACCTAAATTCGAAAACTGTTGAATTATGGACTTTTCACATTTTTAAAATACTTTCACTTATGAGTGTATGTGAAGTACATAATGTTTGCTTTCTTATGTGGGGTGGCGCACTTAGAGAACACTTCCGCTTTTTCCCTCCCCTCCCTCCTGTCCCTCCATCTCTTGATCCCCTTCCCCTTTGAGAAAGATCTGTTGCCCTACTTCCTGTTGTCTGTGAGCTGCTTTTAAAATCCAAGAAGGTTTTATTTTAATTTTACTTTAAAGTTTAATAGTAAACCGAAATGGCAAAACTGGGGCATGAAGAATTCAGTGATGATAATCTTAATATCTGTAAGTTTCTAGTAGTATAAGAATGATTATTACCATTTTTAAAAATACTAGGGTTCTTTGCTCTTTTAAAGTGTTTGAATTGTTTGAATCACTGAAAGAAAAATGTACATTTTTCAGGGACAGAGCAGAGTGGGCTGACATAGATCCAGTGCCACAGAATGATGGTCCCAATCCAGTGGTGCAGATCATCTATAGTGAAAAATGTAAGTTTATTTTTATTAGGAAAACATCCTTAAGTCAAACTTACTAGCAGACTTGAAATTCACAACTGTGTAGCAAGATAAATTTTCATTTAATAAGGATCTCAGTTACTGATGAGTTCATTTTAGGGTGTTTAAAGGGTGTGTGTGTAAGAAGGCTCACAGAACAGGGGAATAAAGAAATCAAAATTTACCTAAATGATAGCAACTCTCTTAATGTTTCCAAAGCTGATCTCATTTCCATGCTGGTGATGTCCAAATAACCTTTGTCTGCAAAGTCTCTAGGCCAGTGCAGTCCTTTTCTTCTGTTTTTCAGTGACGAGGACTGAACCTAGGGCCTGCACACTGACCTATATCCCCAGCTCTTTAAAATACTTTTTTGTTCTCAAAAAAACAAAACACTAGAACTTCAAACCAGGCCAGCCTGAACTACAAAAGCGAGACCCTGTCTCAAAAAAAAAAAGAGATTTATTTTTAGGACCAGGGATTTAACTCAGTGGTTCTGGCACCTGCCTTCCAAGTGGGGGGTCCCACGTTCGATCCGGTAACCGCACACAACAGTGCCAGACATGGTGACTTACAGCCACCAGCATCAGTACTACATACCACATCTGGGGCATGTGGTGTCTCACGCTGAGCTCTAAGCTGAGTTCAGGATCAGCCTGAACTATAAAGTGAGACCCTGTAAAAATAACTAAAAAAGATTTATTTTTATAATTATAAGTTCTACTTTACCTTGTCTAAAGAGTGGAGATGTGCTAAACAATGTGTGTTACATAACATTTAATAACTGCGATTGTTTTCATTTGCTATTTAATCTGCATATAAGACACAACAAATGGGTTGCTGCTTTGTTCATAATAACTGGTTGCTGAAGCAGCAGCATTTTTTTTTTGTACAAGGATCAAACTCAGAACCTTGTGCCTGCCAGGCAGGCACAGTGCCACTGAGCTAAATATTCGGTCCATTTTAAAAGATATTTTGAGAGTGACGTATTAGGCTCAGTTTAAATGAATTTACTGATGCTGAAATGAATGAATCATTTTCTTTCTTAAAATATTCTTTCATGTGATGCTATGCTTTCAAGATGCTATGTAAGTTGAAGGTCATGTAAGTGTGTTGTTCTAGGAAAGGGTAAATGAATAATGGAATACTAGTTCTGTAATTGGGTTTCTGTATTTTTGTTCATTTAAAGGTGTTTTTTAAGATGATGCCTTTTTTTTTTTTTTTTTTTTTTGGTTTGTTTTATAAAAAAGCTCTTTATCCACTGATTTTTTTTTTTTTTTAAGATTTTTTGAGACAGGGTCTCGCTTTGTGGTTCAGGCTGGCCCTGAGCTCAGCCTCCAACTCACAGCAATCCTCCTGCCTCTGCCTCCCGAGTGCTGAGATGACAGGTGTGAGCCACCATGCCCGGCACTGTGGTATGTGGTACCAATTGCTGCTGGGGTGAATCTCCACTCCCAGTATTGTTATGTGGTTACTGGGGATCGAACCTGGGCCCTTGCGCTTGCAAGACAGGCGCCAGAACCACTGAGCTATATCCTAGGCCCTATTTTTTTTTTTTTTTTTTTTGAGACAGGTCTCACTTTGTAGTTCAGGCTGGTCCTGAACTCAAGCTCGAACTCAGCACTCTTCCTGCCTCTGCCTGTTGAGTGCCAGGATTACAGGCATGAGCCACCATGCACACTGTGGAGTGTAGTATTGATTGCTGGTAGGTGTGAGTCTCCACGCCCAGCATTGTTGTATGTGGTTACCAGGATTGAACCCCGGGGCCCCTATGCTTGCAAGGCAGGAGCTGGGACCACTGAACTAAATCCCTGGCCCTATTTGCTGATTATTTAAAAAAAAAAATGTTTGCAAAGAAAGAAATGTCTCAAAATTAAAAGTAAAAAGGGCCAGGTTGTAACTCAGTGCTAGAGTGCTTGTAGGTTCAACTTTAGTACCCCCCCAAAAAAAAAGAAAGAAAAAAAAAGGAAGAATGTTGATGTGTGGAGGTTTTCCTTATTAAATGTGAAAGAGCAATGCTAAATTTGTTAACATGTAGAACTAAATAAAAGTAAATCATCAGTGTATGTAAGAACTTTATTATGTGATTTAAAAGAACATTTTATACCTTTGTGAAAAATATTAATCCAGAAATAGTTTGTTATAGTTGGGTATGTGGTACTGAAGATTAAACCTAGGGCCTTCCTACTAAGCCTTATCCCTGTCCCTTTTTGAAATTTCTGTGTTGACAGACTGGGGTGTAATTCAATGGGGCTTCTACCTGGCAAGTGCAGGGTCTCTTGAGTTCAATCCCTGGTACCACATTCAACATTGCCGGGCGTGGTGGCTCACCCCTGTAATCCTAGCATTCTCAAGGCAGAGGCAGAAGGATTGCTGTAATTTCCAAGCTAGCCTAGGCTACACAGTGAGTTCAGGGCGAGGCTGAACTACAAAGTGAGACTCTATCTCCAGGAAAAAAAAAAATAAATTCTGTGTTGGGGTCTCACTAAACCCTCGTGTTTTCCTAGCTAAGCTCAAATCCTCAATCCTGTCTCAGCTTCTCAGATCAGTGGGATTACAGGCATGTACTGCCTTGCCTGGCCTTATCTCATATTTTAGTGAGCAATAGAACAAATTACATATATAAAATGTACCAGTGGGTCGGGGATTTAGCTCAGTGGTTCCAGTGCCTGTCTTGCAAGTACAAGGGCTGGCTTCGATTCCCCAGTAATCACATACTATACTGGATGTGGAGACTCACGCCCAATAGCAACCAGTACCACATATCACAGTGCCAGGCGTGGTGACCCACACCTGTCATCCCAGCACTCAGGAGGTGGAGGCAGGAGGAGTGCTGTGATGTCAGTTTGAGACTGAGCTGAGGGCCAGCCTGAACTAGAAAGCAAGACCCTATCTCAAAAAAAAAAAAAAAAAAAAAAGTACTGGTAAAGAATTCAATTTAAAAAAAAATACTGTTTGGGGAAGTAGCTCAGTGACACAATGCCTGCCTGCCAACGATGAGGTCTTGAGATCAATTCTCAGTACAAAAAAAAAAAGGAGAGAGAGAGAGAAAGAAAGAAAACATTACAGATGGATTGAATATTTACCATATGCAAATGGAATAGGGTAATCTTTTAGTGTTGGAGTGAAGGACATATTAGACATAAAACAGATTTTATAGGGCCGGGGAGTTAGATCAGTGGTTCCAGCACCTGTCTTCCAAGCTCAAGGACCTGGGTTCGATCCCCGGTAACCACATACCAAAGTGGGCGTGGAGACTCATGCCCAGCAGCAACCAGTACAACATACCACAGTGCCAGGCGTGGTGGCTCACGACTGTCATCCCAGCATGCAGGAGGCAGAGGCAGGAGGATTGCTGTGATGTGAGTTGGAGGCTGAGCTCAGGGCCAGCCTGAACTACAAAGCAAGACCCTGTCTCAAAAAAACAAACAAACAAACAAACAGATTTTATAAAGAAAATGTTACATTGGCCAGGGATTTAGCTCAGTGGTTCCGGCACCTGTCTTGCATGCACAAGGACCCAGGTTCAATCCCTGGTAACCACATACAGTACTGAGTGTGGAGACTTTATGTCCAACAGCAATCAGTACCACATACCACAGTGCGGACCACGCCTATAATCCCAGCACTCGGGAGGCAGAGGCAGGACGATTGCTGTGATGTAAGTTTGAGGCTGAGCTCAGGGCCAGCCTGAACTACAAAGCGAGACCCTGTCTCAAAAAAAAAAAAAGTTACATAAGCATGCAGAACTTCCATAATTTGAGAGACACCACTAAGTGTGACAAAAATATGAATATTTAATTTTTTTTTTTTTTTTTTTTTTTTAGGTTTTTTGAGACAGGGTCTCGCTTTGTAGTTCAGGCTGGCCCTGAGCTCAGCCTCAAACTCACATCACAATCCTCCTGCCTCTGCCTCCCGAGTGCTGGGATGACAGGCGTGAGCCACCACGCCCGGCACTGTGGTATGTGGTACTGGTTGCTTCTGGGTGTGGGTCTCCACACCCAGTATTGTTATGTGGTTACCGGGGAATCGAACCCCGGTCCTCGCGCTTGCAAGACAGGCGCCGGAACCACTGAGCTAACTCCCCGGCCCGAATATTTAATTTTTTAAAAGATTTTATTACAGTAAAAGATACCTTGCCATTAGTTCTCCTGCTTCATGCACTTATCCCATTGTTCTTGCCATTTTCTGAAGCAGTTCTAGAAGTTTCCTTTTTATCTGTAGTTGCCTTGTTGTGGCTGCCTCTATGTCTTCAACTGATTCGAAATATTTACCATTCACGGTCATTTTGACTTTCAGGAAGAGCCCAAAGTCACCTGGTATCAGATCCGGTGACTGGGTGGATGAGAACACTTTATTTCATGATTTTTATTCTAAGAATAGTTCTTTCTAAATCACTGAGTTGCCCAGGCTGGCCTCAAAGGTGTGATCCTCTTGCCTCAGCATCCCAGGATTATAGATGTGTACCACTATGCTCAGCTTAAGTTTATAATTTTATTTATTTTTTTTCTTTAAAATTACTTTTTAGTTTTTTGTGACAGAGTCTCACTTTGCAGTTCAGGCTGACCCTGAATTCATTATGTAGCCCAGGTTGGCCTCAACCTCGAAGCAGCTGGGATTACAAGGTGAGCCACCATGCTTGGCTATATTTTAATATAAAGGGAATTCTGCAGAGACTAGGCTTAGTGTTTGATGCCTATAACCCCAGCACTTGGAAGGCTGAGGCAGGAAGATTGCTACCTATTTAAGGCCAGCCTAAGCTAGGTAGTGAGTTCAAGGCCAGCCTGGACTGGATAGGGTAACCTTGTCTCAAAAAAACAAAACAAAAAAAGGAATTCTACAGAGAAAAGCTGGTAAATGGTTAGTTGGCTGTTTCTGGCTGAAACATTTCATTCTACTGTTAACACTGAATTGGGTTTACTTAGAACTGAAGGTACTGAGCTGTGGCAGCCTAATCACTTCTCAGTAAATCATCTGAACAGTGTGTTTATGTTATATACATGGAGAGATTTATATATGTATAATGGACATAAACATTTTATGTAGTATTAATGTTGTAAGAATCCTATTATAAATATAAAATTTGGAAACTTTGTGTTTAATAACTACTTGGTAGTCTGTAATTGTTTGACATTTGTACTGTTTCTAAATTTTTGCCTAGAATAAGTTAATAGGAAACTTTTTGAAGGTATTGCTTAAAAGATGACCTTTGTATATCTCAGAATTTACAGTACAGTACTCAGGGCCTTCACATCAAGCTAAATTCTCACCCCTTTCCTTTATTTTTATTTTGAGAGAAGGTCTCGCTGTGTTCCCCAGGCGGGGCTTGAACTTGTGATCCTACTCCCTCAGCTTCCTGTACTGCTGGGATTGCAGCAATGCACCACCATACCCAGAATTTGTAAAGAGATGTAATTGTTTTTTTTTTTTTTTTTTTTTTTTTAGGTTTTTTTGAGACAGGGTCTCGCTTTTGTGGTTTAGGCTGGCCCTGAGCTCAGCCTCCAACTCACATCACAATCCTCCTGCCTCTGCCTCCCGAGTGCTGGGATTACAGGCGTGAGCCACCACACCCGGCACTGTGGTATGTGGTACTGGTTGCTGCTGGGTGTGGGTCTCCACACCCAGTATTGTTATGTGGTTACCGGG
>PVIR01019278.1:0-32203 GCA_004026965.1 Petromus typicus
TTTTCCCATAGCCCTACCCACCCTACCACCCCCCCATATACATAAAATTTGTTTCCTTACTTTTTTGTTACAATCTCAACATTTTCCCCCTTCACTCTATTTTACATTGAGCATTTTCTATTTCACAATATATAACATACAATGCTAGGACTCATTTACATCTTTATTTTCTCATACCAGAGAAAAGATGCGATATGTATCTATCTGTGCCCTATTTATTTCACTTATGAGGATATCCTCAAGGTATTTCCATTTAAGGATTCTGTTTTTGATCCAAATTTCCAAATTGTTTTTTTATTGGAGAGTTGAGTTGGAGATAATACTGAGCTATATTGGTTCTTCATTGCCATCTCCTTTTTTATCTGTTGGTGAATTTTCATTTTCTTTCTTTTTCTGACTTTTTTTTTTTTTTTTTGCTGTTTATCCATCGAACTCAATAGCACCCTCTGTGTTTCTAGATGTCAGTTTCATTATTTTTAATTGATTTTATTGGTACATTTTATTTACACATTATGATCACAATCGACATTGAGAATCTGTACCAGTATATAACAAAATTTCTCATTTTTCCCACTTCCCTGCCTACCCTACAACCCCTGCCTCCTATACACATAAGCTTTGATTCCTTTTTTACCATCAAATTTTTCCTTTCACTTCTTTATTTATCCCCATCCCCTCTTCATTTTGAATACTTTTTCTGTTTCACACTATCATACATTTTAGAGCTCATTTACATCTTCAGTTTTTCATATCAGAGAAAAGCTACAGTATTTACACTTCTGTGACCTATTTATTTCACTTATGAGTATGTCTTCAAGGTCACCCATTTAAGTATAAATGACTCAAACTTATCATTCTTTATGAAAGATTAATATTCCATTTTATTTAAAAAAACAACCACACATCTTCTTTATCCAGTTCCCTCTTGATGTGCATTTAGGCTGTTTCCAAGATTTACCTATCACAAACTGAGCTGCTATAAACATGGGTGCACCTACGTCGCTATAATACAGATCTTTTAATTGGAATAGTAGGGTCAAATGGGACCTCAAATCCTAGATTTTGAGGAATCTCCACACTGATGTCAATATTGGCTGTACCAGTCTACATTTTCACCAACAGTGGAGAAGGGTTCCTTTCTTTCTACAGCCTTGCCAGCATTTGTTGCTGGTTGATTTCAAGAAAGCAGCCACTCTTTGTGGAATGGGATGAAATCCTAGTGTTGTTTTCATCTTCATTTCTCGAATGACCAGCAATATTAAGCATTTCTTCATATACTTCTTGGCTGTGTTTGCTTCTTCCTTCGAAAAATGTCTGTTCATGTCAGATGTCCATTTCTGAATTGAGTCTTTAAATTTGGAGGGGCTGATTTTTAAAGCTCTTTATGTACTCTAGATAGTAGCACTTTGTCTGAGTAACAGCTAGTAAAATTTTTTTCCCATATTGTCCATTGTCTTTTCCCTTTGTCAGTTGTTTCTCTTGCTATGCACAAGCTTTTTATTTTTATTTATTTATTTATTTATTTTTGAGACAGGGTTTCACTTTTGTAGTACAGGCTGCTCCTGAGCTCACTATGTAGCCTAGGCAAGCCTTGAACTCGCAGCAATCCTCCTGTTTCTGCCTTCTAAGTGCTGGGATTTTTATAGGCATGAGCCACCACACCTGGCACTGTGGTATGTGGTACTGATTGCTGATGGGCGTGAGTCACCATCCCAGCATTGCTATGTGTGGTAGATATTCTGTTGCATAAATTACAGTCATGGAATCTTGTTTTGTCTCCAGGTCTTTAGGTACATACCAGAAATATTTATATGAGATGGATTTATTTTACATTATACAATTTATTAGAAGAGCTAATCTTCAGTTTGTGTATGGCATTAAGAAAAAGGTGAATCATTTAAAAATCCTTCATGCTTTACTTTAAAACTGATCTTTCATGGGAGAACCTTATGCTCTAAAGCTGCCTTTATACAGAAATATCTCCTTTCATATGACTCTACAGGTACAGCATAGTAACTAATCTCACCATGAAGAAAGAAATTTCCTATTCTGTAATAGAGTCATTACTTCAAACTTTAAAATTGAAACTATCATTCACGCAATTAGACTGTGACACTCAAAAAATGATCCTTGGCTGTCTGAAAAAAAGATGTCATGTAGAACTAACATGTCCCTGTAGCTGTGTTGTATTTCCTGTACAAATCCTTTATAATAATACTGAACTTGTCAGGAACACCCGTTGTGGAAATAGCATAGACTAAATTGTAGGGTAACATCCTTTGACTATACCTCTAAAAATGTCAGCGAGGGTATAAATCTGTGCCAAGTACTCCTGGAACAGCTGCTGGTTGGTTAGAAATGGGAAAGCAACTTTCATATTAGCTTATTTATTTGGAGCAAAGAAAAATGTAAATTTCCACAGTCACATCCTTGCTTCATTATGGCAGATGCATATCTGATATTTGTATGCCATATAAACCCAAAGCACCACTGAGAATAAAAACTGTCCTTTGTTTAAAAACAGTGAAAGAGATAGATCTAGCTTTAGTCTTTGGCAGGCTGAAGCCCAGTTTTTTTTCAGTACCATTTGGTAAAAAGGCTATCTTTCCTCCACTGAGGATTTTTGGCTCTTGTGTCAAAGAGGACTTGTCGTATATATATATATATATATATATATATATATATATATATATATATATATATATATATATATATAGTAGGTATTGTGAAATAGAAAATATTTAAAAGTAAATAGGGTATAGGGGTAAATAACGAGGAAAAGAATGTGATAGTAATAAAAAAGGAAACAGAGCTTATATATGTAGGGGGTGGGGGTTGTAGGGTGGGTGGGTTAATGGGAAAAGTGAGAATCAAGTCGTGTCATATACTGGTACAAACTCTCAATAATGAATGTGATGATGATGTGTATATATAATGTACCAATAAATATTTTTTTTTCTTTTGAGACAGGGTCTCGCTTTGTCGTTCAGGCTAGCCCTGAGCTCAGCCTCAAACTCGCATCACAGCAATCCTCCTGCCTCTGCCTCCCGAGTACTGGGATTACACGCGTGAGCCACTATGCCTGGCACTGTGGTATGTGATTCTGATTGTTGCTGGACATGAGTCTCCACATCCAGTATTGTATGTGGTTACCGGGGATTGAATCTGGGTCCTTGCGCTTGCAAGACAGGCACCAGAATCACTGAGCTAAATCCCCGGCCAATAAAGATATTTTTTTGAATAAAAAAATAAACCTCATTACAAAAGTTTAAAAAAAAATGAAGAAGTAGAAGTAGAAGAATTGTCCAGCAATTAAGTTTTATGAATTGGGAAAACTTCTTTTCCTAATTAAGATACAGAACTTTTAAAAAGATAGGGAAATGGTGAATGAAGAAAAACACATTTATAGAAAAGGAATTCCTAGAAAAAAAATTTAAAGAACTCATCTTTTAGGATTGATAAAATGAAAAATATCATTAAGAAAATCAGAAAATGATAGTAAATAATTGTGAGGTTTAGCCTACTTGTCTTGCACATCTAAAATAGATGATAAAGATAGCTTTAAGAAGCATTGAGTTACATGTACATTTTGAAAAACCTATCAACCTGATATACATGACACTTTCAGATACTGTGTGTTGAAGTTCAATAACAAACTCTAGAGTTAAAATCATGGTACATGCATGGAAATAAGCTTTCTAAAATAGCTATCCTAAACAGTAGAGTCCTGGCTATAGATTGTAGGAAAAGGTGTAGCTATTCAGCAATTTTCTGGGTTAACTGCTTAAGCAGAATTTCTGTTAAGTTCATTATGTAGAACTCCTGAGCCTCCTTATCATCAGGATGTCCCCAGACTTTGTTAATTTGTATTGATCCTTAATAAAAGGGATACTGGAAGACAGCTCAGGGGGCTTCAGTCCTCTGAGGCTGTTCTTTCTGCTGAAACTCATCCCTGAGTGCCTCTGTTTCCTTCCACGACCCCTGACCTTATGTCGGACCTACACCAACAATAGATATTTTATATGTTTTCAAAAAACACTAGATCTCCTGGGAAATGAAAGACACAAACTCTGGCCCATTAAGGCAGGAGCAACAATCATATACTTAAGAATATGTAAAGAAGTGTAGTAACTGTTATGATTTCAGTAATTTGTTATAAGCATAAACCTTATGCTGTATAAGAAAAGATTCAGAGGTATGTATTTTGAATTATGGCTACCTCTCTGCTGAAAATTTACTATATGATGGACTTCTAATACTTATGGTAAAATGCTATTTAACATTATTATTATTATTATTATTATTATTATTATTATTATTATTATTATAGACAAAGTCTTGCTTTATAGTTCAGGCTGGCCCTGAACTCACAGCAATCCTCCTGCCTCTGTCTCTCGAGTGCTGGGCTTACAGGCATGAGTCACCACACCAGGCATTGTGTTGTGTGGTTACCAGGGACTGAACTCAGGACCTTGCTTTTGCAAGGCAGGTGCCGGAACCACTAAGTTAAATCTGTGGCCCTTAGCATTATTATTTACAAAAATACCATGCAAATATATATCATAATTACAGAGAACATATCTTTACAATGTATTAATTTTCAACTCAATAAAAAGTAAAGTAATATTTCTACATAATTAAAAATTTTTCTTGGTGTATGTTGCAATTCATGCAGTTTATAATCATCCTTGGGAGGAGTTACATGGACATATTATAGCTTCTTTTAAAAAATCCATTCCTTTGTCCTTTTCTGTCTATCCTTTATCATCTTCTTTTTCTGGACCTTGTCTCACTCAAATGAAAGATACTATAGGTACTTAAGCTTGTGTGTTTTGTTTCTCTTATATTTTCTAAGTGTATTCATCTTCTTACACAGATCTTTTTTATTTTTTGTAGCTGAGTAGTATTTCATTATTTATAGATACCACATTTTCTTTATTCAATCATCAGTTGATAGGTATAGAAACTGCTTGCAGGACTTAGCTATTATCAATTGTGTTACTGTAAACATTGGTATGCATATATCACTAGAATATGATGACTTAAGGTAACTGGAGAAGATACTTAGCATGGTGAGAGCTGGGTTTTATGGAATTCCTAATTTCAATTTTTTAAGAAAATTTCATGTGTCTTTCCATGAATGTTATAGTAGTTTACATTCCCATCAATAATGCAGGAGTACCTTTTTCACCACAGCTACAACACTATTCATAATTGTTTGATTTTTTTTTTTAAGGTTTTTCGAGACAGGGTCTCACTTTGTGGTTCAGGCTGGCCCTCAGCTCAGCCTCCAACTCACATCACAGCAATCCTCCTGCCTCTGCCTCCCGAGTGCTGGGATTACAGGCGTGAGCCACCACGCCCGGCACTGCATAATTGTTTGATTTTTTAATCACTGCCACTGTTTCCAAAGTAAGGACTCTTAGCACTATTTTAATTTGCATTCTCTTATTGCTAGATATGTCGAAGATTTTTTCATGTTTTTGGTGACCATTTGTTTTTCTTTCTCTATGAAGTATCTGTTAATTTCTCTTGATCATTTCTTGACTGTGTTTTAATTTTGGGTGGCTTAACATTTTTTTGTTTTTAGTTTTTTATACATTCTGGATATTAGTCTCCTGTCTGAGAAGTACATGGAAAAATATCTTTCCTGAGCTCTGCCCCATATTGTTCTGCAGCGAGTAGGTTCCCCCCAGTTCCACCAGGATTATCACACAGGGAGGAAGCCCAGAAGCCTCACCCACCCCACAGGGCTATCATGGCCTCACAGGGATCTGCTTTCATGCAGCTGAGGTGCTCGGATCATTAAAGCCAAACTCCAGAAAATAGACCAGTGGTGCACAGCATAGGGAAGGCCTCTCTGAGGCTCCTTCATGAAAACTGCACCCCACTGGAAGACTGAAGAAAATCTTTGGAATAAAGGCCCATTAGAATACAATGGTTGGTGATGCAGTTATTCTATTCAAGTGTCTTTCCTGGTGTTCCAGAATTGAAATTGCCTGTAGGTCATTACAGACTCAAGGACCAAGGGTCAACTACACCTGGAAGATGATCCAGGATGTAGTCATTCTCTAAGGCTTCTAAATATTACCAAGGAAGATAACTGCAATAAGCATTTTACTGGCAGAAACCCAGCAATTAAACCACAAACACCACCAACAACAACAAAAACAAAAAAGAGAAATGAGAAGTCACCCAAATAAGACACAAATCCAGAATTCTGGATCACCAAAGGGAAATTTAGGGAGCAATGAGATGAAACAGCCTCAAACTAAACCACCGAGACTGTCTGAAATGGCAACAAAAGAGGATCTGGCAGAGTAATACTCCATTCTGTAGAAGAACCACAGCTTCTTTATCCAGTCTCCAGTTGATGGACATTTGGGTTGTTTCCAAGATGTAGCAATCACAAACTGAGCTGCTATAAACATACGTGCACATATGTCACTGTGATATGAATCTTTTAATTTTTGTGTGTGGACGTACCTTGAGGACATCCTCATAAGTGAAATAAATAGGTCACAGATGTGTAAATATTGTATCTTTTCTCTGGTATGAGAAAACAAAGCTATAAATGAGTTCTAGAATGTATGTTATATATTGTGAAATAGAAAACACTCAAAGCGTAATGGAGTGAAGGGGGGAAAATAATGAGATCATAACAAAATGGAAGGAAACAGTTTATGTATATGGGGGGTGGGAGTGGTAGGGTGGGCAGGGCTATGGGAAAAATGAGAATTAAGTTGTGTCATATACTGGTACAAATTCTCATTGTTGAATGCAATCATAATGTATATATATAATGTACCAATAAAGATTTCAATTAAAAAAAAAAGAGGATCTGGAAAAAATGTCAGACATAATTTCATAGATTAAAAACAGAGGTAGTGTCCACAGTGAAAGATATGATTAATAACTCTAAATAAAGAAAAGCTCAAAAATATGAGATACCAGTATGTGAAAGTAACAGAATTCAATAAATAGCTTCAGATTTCCAGGAAATTAAAAACTCCATTTAAAATTTATGTACCAGAATAATCCAATGCAAGGACAGAGTAGCAGAAATAGAAGACAGGATTGTAGTTAGTGACCAGAAAAGAATTATTAAAACTAGCAAGGGAACAGGAGAAATAAATTCAGTAGCTGATAGATAATGCAAAGAAGAATAACAAGACTGGTCGGAGTCAATAAAGAAACAGGAGGCAGTGCAAACTGCATTAAAACAAAACAAAAAAACCTGTTCAGAGAGGTAAGGGCAGACAGCTTGCTAAGCAGGAAAAAAAGAATTTGATATACACATAAGTGAGGTATATAGGATTCTAATCAGGATTAAACAACAACAAAAAAAAGTCATCCTTAGGCATATAAGTCAACATACCATAAATTCAACAGCAGAAATAATGAAAGCAGTTAAAAGAAACAAATGAAACAGAAAGGAAAGCCTACCAGAATTATAGCAAACTTTTCAACACAAACACTCAAGTCAAGGAGAACCTGGAGTGGAGTATTTCAAGCCCTAAAAGAAAACAAACTCCAACCTAGACATATGTATCCTGCTAAACTATTTTTCAAAATCGATGGGGAAATAACTACTTCCATGACAAAGAACACCTGAGAAACCTCTTGAATATCAAACCAACACCACAAAATTGTAAATAATATTGTAGAAAAAGAAAATGAGGGTCACAATTACATGAAGCCCAACAGGGTAAAGCCTATATAGGCAAGGCAATAAGTCACATAGAAAGGGGGTAAAATTAAAAAGAACCAAACAACAGAAAACTATCATGAAAAGGACAAGTGTATATGATTACAGCCTCACTTCAGTAGTCAAAAGAAATAGACTGGCAGAATGGATAAAGAAGCAAGACACAATCATATGCTGTATTCAAGAAACACACTTAATTGAAAAAGAAATCCAGAGATTGAAATTAAAGGATGGAAAATAATTCTCCATGTGTCAGGAATCTGTAAAATAAAAAAAAAGCAGGAGTGGCTATCTTATTTGCAGATAAACTAGATATCAAACCAAAACTAATTAAGGTGAGACAAAGAAGCTCACTACATCCTTGTACAGGGGAAATCCAGGATGAAGAGATGACATTCATAAGTATATGTTCACCAGATGCTGGTGCACCCATCTATATTAATGGATATGAAAAGCCAAATAAACACTAGTACAGTAGCAGTAACCCAAAACCATAAATAAACTAGACAAAAAAGTCAGTAACAAAATACTGGAACTAAGGCAAACTTTTGAGCAAATAAATTTAATACATGTGTAGAGTATTGTATCCCTCAAAGTCAGAAGATAAGGAATTATAAACACCCCAATATCAATCAGTGAAATTGAAAATCTAATTGAAAACTTACAAATAAAGACAAGTTCTGATTCTGATGTCTGCAGTGACAAATTCTGCAAGAAATTCAGGGAAAAGCTAACACCAGTACTTCTCAATGCTTAATGAAATTGAAAAGGAAGCAATACTCCCAAATTCATTCCTAGAAACAAACATTACCTTGATTCCAAAAGCAGAGAAGGACTCAACTGAAAAAGAACTACAGGTCAAGTTCCCTAATGAACATAGATGCAAAAATGTTCAATAAGATACCTGCAAACACAATCCAGAGGGTCATCAAGAGATCATAACTGCTGATCACGTTGGATTCACCCCAGTGATGCTAGGATGGTTTAACATATATAAATCAGTAAATGTAATGCAGTATATTAACAGAGTCAGTGACAAAAATCACAGGATCATCTAAATAAATGCAGAAAAAAGCAACTGACAAAATCCAACATGCATTCAGATTAAAAGCTAGAGAAAATTGGAATAGATGGTCTTTATCTCAACCTGACAAAAGCTATTTATGAAAAGCCAACAGCCAGCATCATATGAAATGGTTAAAACTTGAAACCTTTCACAAGGAGATCAGGAACAAGACAAGGATGTCCACTATCACCACTCTTGTTCAATATAGTTCAGGAAACACTAACTACAACAATGGGACAAGAGAAAGAATTAAAAGGAATAAAGATGGGAAAGGAAGAAGGTAAACTGTCACTATTTGTTGATGATATGATACTGTATATAGCAGATCCCCAAAACCCAGCAAAAAGACGCTAAATTTAATTGCCAGATTTAATAGAGTAGCTAGACGCAAGATCAACACTCAAAAATCAATAGCCTTCTTATACATGAATAACAAACTCACTGAGAGAAAAATTGGACAAACAATTCCTTTCACAATAGCAACCCCTCAAAAAATGAATTATATAGTAATGAATCTAACAAAGGAAGTTAAAGATCTCCTCTCTGAAAACTACAGCACTCTGGAAAAAAGCAATTAAAGAAGATTTCAGAAAATGCCAGATGTGGTGGCTCAGGCCTGTAATCCCAGTACTCGGGAGGTAGAGGCAGGAGGATTGCTGTGATTTCAACGCTGGGCTCAGGGCCAGCCTGAACTATAAAAAACGAGACTTTGTCTAAAAAAAAAAAAAATTTTCAGAAAATGAAAAGACATCCCTTGTTTCAGAGTGAAAATGGCCATACTTCAAAACTGTAACTGCTCTGTAGAATCAATGCAATCCTGATTGAAATTCAAACAGTCTATTTCACAGAACTATTGAAAATATCTAAACATTCACGTAGAATCAGAAGAGACCTAGAATAGCAAAAGCAATTCTTGGCAACAAAGATATGAAGTATCACAATCCCCAACTAGAAACTATACTACAAAGCCACTGTGATAGAAAGCAGCATGGTATGGGCAAAGAAAGAGATCCAAGAATAACTGGAAAAGAGTAGAAGATACAGAAATAACTCCAAACATCTAAGCCAAACATCCAAACATTTAATCTTTAATCTTTGACAACTCTCAATGGAGGAAAGAAAAACTCTTTAATAAATAGTGCTGGAAAAACTGGGTTTCCACCTGCCAAAGATTGAAGCTAGACGTGTACCTTCACTACGCATTAAAGTAAAATCAAAATGGATTAAATACGTAAATATTAAAACAGGAACACTAAAACCTGATGGAAGATAGTGTAGGCAGAACTCTTGAAGACAATGACATAGAAAAAGACTTTATGAACAAAACCTCAGTAGCATAGGTACTAGCCTAAAGAATCAATAATTGGGATCTCATCTGCAAAGCAAGAGAAACAACCAACAGATTGAAAAGACAAGCTACATTGTTGGAAGAAATTTTTACCAGCTGTTTCTCAGACAAAGGACTACTATCTAGAATATATAAAGAACTTAAAAAAAATCAGACCCTTCAAATTTAAGACTCAAGTAAAAAATTATCTGAAATGAACAGACATTTTTCAGTTGAAGTGAAAGTAGCAAAGAAACATGAAAAAAATGTTCAGCCTCGCTGGTAATTTGAGAAACCCTAATGCAAACAACACTGAGATTCTGTCTCACTCTAGAACAGAATGGCTGCTATCAAAAAAATCAACCAATAATAAATGCCTACAAGACTGTGGGGAGAAAGGAACCCTTCTCCATTGCTGGTGGGAATGTAGAATGGTGTAAGCACTGCGGAGATCAGTGTGGAGAGAGGTCAAGGAAGAAGGATTAGAGGTCCCAACTGACCCTTATTTCCCTGCTGGGGAAATAATATTCATGAAATAATTAAAAGTATCATACCACAGTGATATATACCTATGTTTATCACAGCACAGTTTGTAATAACTAAATCTTGGAAATAGGCCCAAAGCCCATCAACTAGTCAGTGGATAAAGATTTTTGCTTTATAAAATAGTTTCTGCAGCCTTTAAGAAAGATAAGCTTGAGATATTTATAGCTAAATGGATGTACCTTGAAGAAATACTCATAAGTGAAATAGGACACACATGTATAAATGCTTTATCACTTCTTGTGTGAGAAACTATAAGTATAAATGAGTTTCAAAATGTGTAATAGATTGTGAGATAGGAAGAAAATGTTCAAAGGGAAAGGGCAACTAGGGTGGATGGGCAGGAGAAAGCAAAGTAAGGAAAAAATGTGATAGTAAAAGGGGAAAAATGGAAACAAAACTTAATGTATATGGGGGGTGGAGGGGCTCATGGAAGGGCAGTGGAGTGGGAAAATATCAAGTTATACCATATATATATGTATATATGTATATATATATATATGTGTATATATGTGTGTATATATATATATATATATATACACAAATGTGATTGTAATTTATACCCAAAATATACCAATAAACTAAAATACTATTGACATTTAAAATATCAGTAGTTTCTAATGTATATTATAAATGGAAATAGAAAATGAAGACCTAGTATTTTATTATTTTAACTTCCACAAACAAATATTTTCCTGAACTGGTACCATTGCTATTTTCCCTATGTATGAAAATTTCTGCCTAGAACAATTCATTGGTGCTTATAGATCAGTTGTGTCCACGTGTAATTATTCCTTTTAGGGGTCGAATGTCTCATTGGTAGGATATACAAATGTGATACCTATTAAATTAATAGCCATCCTCAGCAAAAATATTTCTTGAAGTATTAGGGAAAAGCATTTTGGAGTCCACTAGAATCCACGTTCTAATGTTCACCTGTCAAATGCTCGTAGGAGTCATCACCAGGAAAAGCAGCGTGGCAAGTTGCATGGAAAGCACAGCTCTCACTGAAGCTCTGCAGCTACACTGCACATAGCCAGAAAGGAAACAGTCTTCAAAACATGACTTGTGATGCTGGGTATTAGATCACTTAAATGAGATTTAAAGCTATTATTAAAAAAAACCATTTAAACACATCAAGACACTCATTTAAAATAAAAGTGAATACTGTACAAACTTCAAGGTGCTTGAAGGATAAGAGCTGCTTTTTCAAAAATTCAATTAACTTCATCTTTCTTAAATTTATTTATATCTCACAGATTGTCAGTTTTGAAAGGACCCTGTTAGCTTTTAAACATTCTATCTGCAGAATTTTAGAAACTAATTGGAACTCAAAGTCTCAGTATGCTTTAATTATTTGATTCAAAAACTAATTCATATTTCAGTGAATGATTTTTGCTTCAAAGAGAACATCAGTAGTCACTAGTTTATTTTAAACAAGCTTTTGGAGATTCAAAATATCTTGGAGTAAAACATCACACATTTTAATCATCAGATAAATATGAAAAAAAAGTTAGATTTTCATTCTGTGAGATATGAAGGCAATCAATATACTGTAAATTCATATCCCATGCCATGCAGCCTTCTTAGCACTGATTTCAAATGGAATAAAATCTCATTTGCCTTTGGTTGACATTGCGATTAATGCTGGCATCTAATACAGTTCACTAAATCAAATCCATTCATTGTTTGATAGCCTTTCTCAAACTTAACACTGTTGGCAGATGGTGGGAAACAAATATATAGTAGGTAATTGAGGTATTTAAATAACAGACTAATATAACAAATAAATTGGATTTAAGACAATCTTAATTCCATGGCATACATACAAAAGTAAATGAAGAGAGCACCACACCTGAAAAGCACTGGAAAGTCTTTATTTCCTCTGAAAACATACTATTTCAGTATGCAAGTTATGAAATGTATACTTATGCTTTTTTAAATACATAAAAGAACATTTACTGAGAACAAAAGATAAATGCTTTAATACCAATGGTCAGAAATGATTGATTTACAATAAATTGTTGTAATTCCTCCTTTAACAATCACTACCACTGAATAATTTATTCTCAATGTTTTTGGACCTTTACAGGACCTTAGACAAAGGGCACCCAACCCATGGAACTATGATCCAGACATGTTAGTTATTAATTAAAATAAATTATTTTATTAATTAATCAAATTAAGAATCATGGCTAATATTCTGGACAATCTCAGAAACTACTTCTGTTCTAGAGGTTATTCATTAATGTAGCCATTTTACTGTAGAAAAATATATAAATTGACCTTTATTATGTAGGTGGTTCTTGGGCAGGCACATCAAGTAGAAAAAAAAATTACAGAAACAATACAGGATTAGCTATTGGTTTTCATCTACCACTAACGTGATTAATATAATTTATTAATAAGAAACTAATTTGTTAACCTTTTAACATGAACTAAAACTTTGATAATGACAAGTTTCAAAAACTTAAACTAGCTACAGGAACTTTTCATTATCTATGTCTTAATTTCATTCACTTGACTTCAGGTTTAACATTTTGCAACAAATCCAAAAGGTTTTTATTCCTTTGATTTAAAATGATGAAAACAAATATGTATTTACGGTAGCTAGGATGGCTGAAGATAAAGTTTTTGGAATTTTTTTTTACTTTTTCTGCTTTGTTTTTAATTTTAAAAATTAAGGCTATGGGAAAAAATGAGAATTAAATTGTGTCTTATACTGCTACAAATCCCCATTATGGAGAGCAATCATGATGCGTATATGTAATGTACCAATAAAGATTTCAATAAATAAAAAAAATTACAGCATGTAGTATGGGATGAGGTTCACTTTGTGAACTTGGTACATGTACTTAACATATCTTCATCATTTGCAAATGAGTACTTGTATAAGATTTTACACTTCACAAATCACGCTGAGGAGCTTTTAACTATTTCAACATTCAATAAATGACTTAGACGATACTTATACTGCCAAATGGATGAAACAATGGATGAATCAGCATAAAAGACCTTTCACTCTTCTCGATGGCAGCAGTGAGTCTATCATCATCCTCGTTACTCTAACCCCACTCCCACTATTTACACACGTGTATATATTGCACTTGGGATGACTTTAACTCTCCGGCTTTAACAAAGAATAATATTTTTACTCACAACTAACCAGGCTATATTCAAATTTAATATTTTTAGTTAAAAGAACCATTTATATTGCTGATATCGAGGCGGGGCCAGTACATGGTACACATATAAAGTGTACATGAGAAATTTATTGCATGCCCTGGTTGGGATTCAGAAGATGATTTGACTTTATATCTGCATCTTTATAACAAAGTAGGTTATCATAAGATTTTATTATCCCTCGTTTGTGTGATATTATACAATCTGAAGAGAAACCAGAGTATTTTGTGTGATATTATAAAGGGAAGGTAGACAAAAAAAAGACTATAAGGGGAGTTTAGTATTAAGAAAGGGAAAGAACAGTATTAGAAGCTGCTAAGTTTTTCCTTTATGCTGTATTTAGCTGTATCAGCAATTGCTGGAAAGATGAATCAAGATCTACATTTCTTGGCTCTATTTCCAATGAATCTGTAACTTGTCATATCTAGCTTCCTTTGACATTCTCCGAAGACTCACGCGATCAAAGCGTACCTGCAGCAGATGTGTGTAAGGCTCCCGACAGGCAATATAGGACAGATCACTCAACGAGAAACTTCTAGTTTATGTATAAGCAGTTTTAAAACCAAACAATTGCTCAAAACAGAGTTTTCCATTGGGAAAGCTTAAACGTATGACTGTCACCATAACTAGATTTGTTGCCTCATGGAATGTGCATTGGGGTTTATCACTGCACTTAGGGTTCTTGATGGTTTCACATTTTCCTACTAGAAAAGGATTATGGAGAATTTATGGTGCTTTCCTTAGTAAGATTTCAAATTATAATTACACATGTTACTACATGTATCAGTAAGCTTTCCTGGTTGCTAGAAGAAAATATCCTACACTCATTTAAAAAATTTATTTATTTATTGAGACAGGGTCCACCACAGCCTGCACTGTGGTATGTGGTACTGATTGCTGGTGGGCAAGAGAGACTCATTACACTCCACACTGTGGTATGTGGTTACCAGGGATTGGGCACCAAAATCACTGAGCTAAATCCTCAGACTCCTTCACCCATATTTAAAGGAGAAAAGGTTCCTGGTTTTGGGAAATTCAGGCCATGGCTTGGTGGCTCCAATGCAGAAGCAGAATGATGGAAGGACATGGTGGAGAAAAGCTGTTCAACCTATGGTAGCCAAGAAGCAGATCGGTAGTATCTGAGTGCAAGAATATAACCTTTTAAGTTGTGACCCTAAGAATCTTCCTCCTCTAACTCAGCCCTACCTGAGAATACATGAGACTTTGGGGGATAGTTTGGATTAAAACTATAGCACTCTATTCTTGGCCCCCAAAAGATTCATATTTTTCTCATCATGAAAAGTGCATGTAGCTCATATCTGAGAATTGCCAAAGTTTTAACTATGCCAACATTGCTCAAAAGTTCGTTTAAGGTCTCTGAAATTCAAGGCAACTCCTTGTTGTTTACCCTTGCAAAAACTAAAAAGAAAGTTACATCCAACATATAATGGCATAGGGTAAACATTCCGTGATAGTTAAATGATTGTGTCAACATGAGTAAGGAAATATCTAACTAAATAGGATTAACATAGTTCTGGGTGTGGCTGAGGCGATTTACTGAAGACAGAGACCCAATCTGGGGAAGCCTGTCATCTGAATGGTATAAGTCAATCTTGTAAATTCTTACAGATTTGTATATCTTACATTAAGTTTAATTCTCTAGTAAGCAGTGATACATATTCTTATTCCAAAAGGATAGTATTTGGGGTTAGAAAGGAATTAAAGGAAAGGAAGATTGAAACCTAGCAGGAAAAACATTAAATCCTGCAGTCACACGTCCAGGACCAGAGCAAGTTATGGCAAAATATAAGCACAAAACAGATTGAAAGGCTTTGCCCCTTGGCACTGTCAGCTGCAGGGCACAGGTCCTCACTCAGGCTGGCTTTGCTTACTGCTGGAAGCTTTCTTCAGGAAACATTCCATCTTCCTGGAATCTACAACTTCCTAGGGTCACCACTGTAGCATTTGCTTCAGTTTTACATCTTGAGGATTGTCCTCTCAAGGGCACCAGGTAGACACTGGGATCCTGTCATGTTCTTCCCTGGCATCCCATGCTTTCTACTGAAATCTGGATGTAAGCCTCTTTAACTCTACAACTGTTGCATTGTGCATGTCTGAAAAATCAGCACCACATAGATGCCATGGTATGCTACTGGCTTGTGCACTAACATGTCCCCCTTGGATCATGGCTGAAGCAGTCTCTGAGGGCCTGGATGGGTGTAATGAGGGAAGCATTTCCACAGGTGGCCCTGAATGAGCAGAGAACTTTAAAACTGTCTTAAATTCTTTTTTTTTTTTTTTTAGATTTTTTGAGACAGGGTCTCGCTTTGTGGTTCAGGCTGGCCCTGAGCTCAGCCTCAAACTCACATCACAATCCTCCTGCCTCTGCCTCCCGAGTGCTGGGATTACAGGCGTGAGCCACCACGCCCGGCACTGTGGTATGTGGTACTGGTTGCTGCTGGGTGTGGGTCTCCAAGCCCAGTATTGTTATGTGGTAACTGGGGAATCGAACCCAGGTCCTTGCGCTTGCAAGACAGGCACCGGAACCATTGAGCTAACTCCCCAGCCCATGTCTTAAATTCTTTAAACAGAGAGTTACCCTTTTATACACTTGAGCCTGCAAAGAATAGGAGCCTCGCCAGTTTCTGAGATGACGTCAGCCCTCTTTCTTATTGTCCTCAGGTAAAGAAATGGCTTTATTTAGATGCTAATCTTTTCAGCAGCTATGCTCTCAGCAAACTAATTTCTAGTGGAATTATAAACTTTTAATATCTCTTAACTCTACTTTTTGCCCGATTCTCACTAAAATATGAACAAAAGCAGCCAGGAGCACCCATACCACATCCTCAACATTTGACTGTCTTGAAATACCCCTTACCATATCAATTAGTCTGCCACCTTTAAATTCAGCCTCACAAATAGTCTTAGGACATGAAGAAAATGTGCAGAAATTCTTTGTCAGATTGAAACACACACAGTCTTTAGTCCAGCTAACATAGGTTCTTCCTTCCTATCTGAAACCTAGTGAGTCTTGCCTTTATTCCCTGCATTCCTTTCAACATGTAAATCTTCCTAAACATCCTCTGGAAAACAATTCCAAAGGCTTCTAAATTACAGTCACAGCAAGGACCTGGTACCAACTTTCTGTATTCAGCTTTCCATTGCTGAGACAAAATACCTAATACCTGTGACTTAAGGAGAGTTTTAATTTGGCATTGGGTTTGGGGGGATTGAGTGCAAATTTGGCTGCCTTAAAGCACAAGCAGCATGGTAGGAGGGCCCAGTAGAAGCTGCTCAATCCATGGTAACAAGGCAATAAGGAAGCATGGAGAAAGGAAAGAGGCTGAGTCAAATATACACCTTTTTAGGTTATGCTTCCAATGACATGCCTCTTCCAACAAGGCCCAATCTCTAAACATTTGGAGGCCTTATTAAACCATAACATTGGGTTTAATGATCTATAAAAACAATTAAATATTAATTTAAGAAACAGAGTTCTATTTAAGAAGAATCACACAATAAAAACATTGATTTATTTTGTCAGGAAATTGAGAGTAAGCAACTACTTGCCAAATGAGGTATTTTTATAATCATGACCAAGTCAATGAGAAAATTCCGAAACAAATTTTTTTTACACAAAAAACATTCTAAGGCTGACACTTAATTTTTCTTCATAATCATTCTTCTACAGCAGCAGAATATTACTATTTCCACATTGTATCCGAAGAAACTGAGACTCAGAAATCAAACAATTTGCCTGATAGTACTAGTAGCACAGCTAGGACTCAATTAGGTTGGTGTTCCAGTTATTTTATTCAATAGTATCTCCAAATATGAATGATTATATATAAATATTCCTTTTTGTTTCATTTCTTCAGTATTTACTTCTGGTTTGTACATGATTTACATACTAATATCACCGCTACTAATAAAGTCACTATTGAGAAATAAATTCATGATTTGTCTATAAAAATGTCTAAAAATCTCACTAAGAGTTTACAATTTTTCTTATCATAGAGAACAAAATAAAACATTTTATTTCTAATAAGCTGCTGCCTATTAGATCATATTTTAATTTTCTCTATTGAATTTATATATACTATTAACTTTTATCTCATGATACTCCTATCATTTAAAAATATAATTCAAATAATCAAAGGAAATATGTTAGCTGATTCCAAAGATGTGGTTTTTGGCAAAGATTCAAAGTGGCAAACAAAAGTCTTTAGAGATTATTAACAATGCATAGGACACTTTTACATCTACAGCTATATTCCTGAAAATCAGTTCATTTATAATGTCTATCTCTTAATCACATAGGTTTGGTATCTTCAAACAGGCAAGTCAATGTTTTTTTAAAGTATTTTGTATTCTTGGAATGTTATCTTTAAGTAAAATCCTCCTTTGGATTTCTGTGATCTGTTTCTTCTTTTAATTTTATATGCCAACTGGTTACTGTTTTCTAATATTTTTCAAACATTCCCTGCATAAAGAAGATTCTGAGGCCAGTAGGACTTTCCAAAATAGGATATCAAGTTTGGTATATATCCATTATTCAGAGGGCTCTTCTGGGACCCCAAGGCTTGTGCTTTCCGGAGGAATCTCTGAGTTGGCCTCTGGTATGGTACTGGGTTCTGCAGCTTCCAGCTGTGAATTGTCTTCATCAAGAACAATATCTTCAGGATTTGGTGGGGGTGGACAGAAATCTTCATTGGGAAAGATCTGCTGGAAAAGCGTTTCAGCCTAGCAAGGGATGAAATGCCAAAATAATTTGTGGATATTGCATAAAATGTATGAGCTTTTCAGGCACTATCTAAAAAAATTAAGTGTCATCTTTAGAAATGTATTTAACCAGGTTGTAGTATCTGACCATTACATATGACTTTCTAAAAAATCAACTTTTACAATTCTCTTTTCTCCTTCTAGTTCTACACATTTAATTGGGTCTACACTTCAAATATGTCAGTCTCTGATCAAACTCATTGTCAAGTATTCAGAAGGTTGAGAAATTAAGCACACTGAATCTATATATCAACAGAAATAAAATTTTCTTTAATATTTCATATAATTTCCCATAGCTCCTACTTTTGGTATGTATTTATTATAATTTATCACATAATAATTTTAACGAGTCATTGCTCAAATCCAGAAATTTCTATATTATTTGTTGAACTGTTTGCTTTTCTGAGATAATTTCTCTCCCATCAGACTTTAAAAAGTATGGCACAATGTTTAAGCATATAAACTTTGAATAGACGGCTTCAGTACAAATCCTTGACTTTGAAGAGATGGCTTCTGACACTTAATAGCTATCTAATTTAGGTAATGTTTAGTCAGGTTTTGAATTTTGGCTTCTTCATCTACACAATGGAAGAATAAGTCTTGATATAGAAGCATATGGTAGCTATTATTAATGCCAATAACAAATAAAATGTCAAAATTAAGCTGAGTTTAATGTGACAGGGTAAAAGAATAAAAAGGTAAGTGTGATCTTACTAAAAACAGACAAGTAAATGTGATAGATTGCAATGACATATTTCATTATCAGATAAGGACTCCTGCCATGTTAGGAAGCTTAGACCTTATCTTGCTGGTAAAAAAAGTTATAAAAGGCTCTTAAACATGCATATATTTGTTTGTTTTAAGAATGTTTTTCTATAACACTTCATCTTTCTTCGCGAAGTATATACCTGGTCACCAATTAGGGTAAGAGGTGAAAAACTATGGTCCTGAATTCAAACATAGACTGCTACTTGATTTGTAAATAAAGTATGATTCGAGCACGATCACATTCCTTCATTTACCTATGGTCCATGGCTTCCTTTACGGTACAATGGCAGAGTTGAGTAGAGACCACTAATTGGGTGATTAAATGTGCTACTTCTTGAAAGAAGTCAAAGGGATAATTAAAGTGATGCTTCTGAATTCTGATTTGAACATGAAAGAAGGGACAAACAGAGGAAAATACTAGTTTTCTACCCTCTGGGGTGTGCTTCAAGGGTATCTGCAGTTATGGTCACATTAGCACTTGTATTAGAAGCACTTATTTAAAAGGCCTTCCATTTGGTTCAAAAGTTTATTTGGGAATAAAAACAACTTATAGTACCCATTTGAAAAAAACCTGTTAATTTCTGCTTGCAAAAAAAAAATATGGAGCATTAAAATTAAAATAATCTTATCAGTTTAGACTATGAAAGGAGATCTTGAGCTAATAACAGAATGTATGATGGGTGACAGATATAATTTCCTGTTCTTATTTGACAACACTGGCTGAATATGATTTCCAAGGATTAACATTAGACTGCAAAGAAGAGAATCAAAGGATTTTGGGAAAAGACTATAGCTGTCTGGATCATGGTCAGTGTCTGTAGCCTTGCTTCTATAACTAAAAAACAGATTGAAGGTTCAATGAGGTAATTTTGTGCAAAAAGTTTCCTGCGATAAAGAGGAATGAAATCTGATCCTTGCCATCAGATAGTCTTCCAATATTAGACCAAAGCATTTATTGACTCAATACACACATCTGCCAACTCTGAAGAAAGGTTAGACCTGTATCTCAAAAAAGTTTCTGGTTTTTACTTTTTTCCAAGAGCAGAGATATTAGTGTGTGTATTAGTGCACACGGATATTCTGCTTCACAGAATCAGCTTGTGGGGGCTTTCATCTTTCCAGAAATCTGCCAGATCATTGCCACAAACCTCTCCTTGGGTTTAATAGACTTACTCCTTAGCAGACATACTAATAGCGCTTGGGACACTGTGGGTTTATGACAAAACATCAATGGAATCATATTAATTGTGAAAAATTGAGTTTTATATTCTTTTGTGAGATTAAAAATTCATTAAGACTACTTTAAAATTACATTTTGTATTCCTTTTCTAGTTACACCCTTACTGAAATGATAGGTTATCAGATAAAAAGTTTGTGTATTTCAAAACAATATACTTTAGGCCAGCCACTTAAATAGGAATTAACAATTCTTTAAATACTGGCATATAAATTCACTTTTATGGAAAGTATTTCTAACATCTTCCATCTTCATTCCCACAATGGAACTCAAACAATCTATTATAGTCATTATATTCAAGGATGTGAAATTATCAGACAAAGCATATTCAAAGTAGCCTTGTAGTTTGCAGATAAAACATTTATGGGGTAAATTTAGAGGTGGTATTACATGATCAATGTTTTTCTAGTCTCCTTTCCCTGTTCCCAAAAGAAAATACAACTCATTTTCCCTTCTATGCCAACTTTTTAATACAAAACCAAGGCATACTAACAGCCTCACCTGTTTGACTGCATTATTATTTCCTAAACCACAGTCTGGGCCAGAGCAGACGTAAACATTGGGCGGTAAATCATTGTAACAGTTCCTGCTGACTTCTGAAGAATCTCGCATATTAAAGTAGAGAGCCCATAGAATTCTTGGCTTCTCAACATCTTCATTTTCTAAAAGTGGAAATACACAATAAGCTCATTAATGCTATGTCATGCAGCCAATTACCAACAAATCCATGAGTAGTCAATGTAGTAAATCAGAGCTTTGTATGTAAGCAATTGCTAAATGAGCATATACAGCTCTATTTATATATATTTCAAGCGATGATGGCTTTTCAACCTAAGACAAGCTAGATTTTAAAAATTATTCTGATTAGTAAGTTAATTTGATTTACCTCCAATTATGCTCCCTTGGATTTCTATTACATCTCATTAGCATCAAAGTGCTTACAATCATCACATTCATCCTTAAATTATATCTATGAAGAGATAACATAAATTGATTTTGTTTCAAATGGGCAAATCGGCTCGATAAGTTACATAGTAAGTTAATAATGTGTTTATATGAGATGTCCAAAATAACAAAATAAGAAAAAACAAGAATTAAAAATTATCTAGGGATGAGGGGACTATGAGGGAGGGGTAGTGGAGGGTGATGGGGGATGACTGTTGATGGATAGGGGGTTTCTTGTGAAGGTGACTGAAATTTTTAAAAACTGACTGTGATGATATCTTTCAATATATTTTTAAAGACTTAATTTTACACATTAAATGGGGTAGTTATATGGCACAGAAATTTGTCAATGCAGCTACTATTAAAATAACATGAAAGATAAAAACTTTGACATCCTAACTTACAGTCTAATGTTGTCATATTTGATAACAGAATTAATGCCAACCGACAAATAACAAAAACGAGCTCAGGTGGGTGCGTGGCATTCTGAGAACATTCTCTCATGTAACAGTGTGAATGCAATCATGTTAAGCATTGGCAGAGAAGCTGGGATACAGTAACAAAACAAAATGAGGCAGACTTAGTTCCTACGTGTCTTTATTTTCTGGTCCCCTAATCAGGGTCTAGCATACAACAGATGCTCAGTAAATAATCTTTGAATTGATTTTAAACCTGTTTTCAAGTATGTGCTTATGCAAAGGTCTAAACATTTTTCTGCATCTGTTTTTAAACTATGTTTTAATTAAATTTTTTTCAATTGAGGACAGAATACATTACTATTCATATGTTTATTGACTGTAGGTTTTTCTAGTCTGAGTCTGAACAAAAGCACAAATTCTGTACAATATTAATAATGGATGTTTCTGAAGAGTAGTCAAGTCTTATGAGGCACTTTGTGAATCATAAAGAAAATGGTAAAGAATAATTATCTAGCCAATTACTATTACTATTAAATTGGTAATAAATACAGAAAAGTTTGCGATTAATTGTATTATTCAATTTATAAACATGTTCCATTATGCTCAGTTAAGATTTCATTACATTAAACTTAAAATATCTTCACTGTAAGAATACTAAATATGCTATTTTTCTAGTTTATCCTGAATAATCCATAACTGTTAATGCAACAAAACAGAGAAATTCTGTGTGGCAGTGATCTTGGAAGGTACCTTTTCTAATGCTAAGATCTGAACCTTAGGTATCACTGACTTCATGAGGGCACACATTACACATCAGAACCTATTTACTGATGAAATAATAAAAAAAAAAAACATGAGGAACTGATATTTTACAACTAAAATCATACTGGTTCCAGTAAATGATGAGTTTAGGTTCAAAAAGTTCTATGAGAAGGTACTTAAATACATAGCCTACAATTGGTGACCCTGGCTTAGGGAACCTTGCAGAGAAGGTATGAAATGCATTACTGCCTAGCGCATTTCTAAAAATATGCTAGTAGAGTTTTTCTTGTACTTCATGAAAGTCCCACATCAGAGAATGGTTTTCATTCAATAAAAGTTGAGAGAAATAATTTAATAGATTACAGGAAAGAAATTTCATGGAGGTAAAAGCTGTGAAAAGAAATCAGGTGAAAAGTGAAAAGTTTGGCATAGGCTGAAGAGATGTTCTAGCTACAAAACATCAAGCTTTGGCTTTAAAAATACCTTCAAAGAGATATGCAATTGCTTTGTTTTTCTTTGAAGTCAGCTGGAAGAGACAGAGACAAGTGGAAAATATCATGCTGCTGTTAACTGCACAACTGTCACAAATTGTTAAAGTGGCTAGGCTTTGGTTAGGAGCACCACAAATGGCCAGGAGTCGAAGTGGTGTTCTGCATTAGCTCACTTCTTTTTTTTTTTTAATTGAAATCTTTATTGGTACATTACATATATACATCATGATTGCATTCAACAATGAGAATTTGTACCAGTATATGACACAACTTAATTCTCATTTTTTCCCATAACCCTGCCCACCGTCACTTCTTTAATTTATATAGTGTCAAGGACGAAGGAAGTAATAAGTAATTTAGAATGAGGTATTTGTCAAATTACATTTGATTAAGTACTGAATAAAGCATGCAGAAAACAAACAACCATGGTAAATCAAATTTTAAAAAAAAGCAACAGTTGCATTCCACATTTAAAGATAAAGTACAGCAGATCCTCACGTTATGACTGGCCTGACATATGAACAACTTGGGTTAACAAAGTTAATGGAAGATTCATCTGCCTCTTGTTATCTATGGTGTGCAACCAATAAATATCCAGATCTCAGCTGTATTGCCTTAGTGACAAGCAGTCCTCAGGAACTAATTGAGTTTGTGAGTTCAGGGTCCACTATATTTTATTTAAATTGTTTGTTGTACTTAGGGCTTGGTGCTTGGCCTGCCTTTGTCTTTCATTGCACATCTATTTCTCTCCTGAGCTGTGCTGCTGAATGAAGGATTCTATGTAAGCACAAGATTGTGATTTTACCTGTCAACATGCAAAATACTGCAGATTTATTTTCACAAATTAAAGTTAACCAGTCACAAATATTTTAAAAAAAAGGTAAGTCTTTGCTTTCACAGCCAAACAAGAACTCAACAGTCTTACCAGTCATGAATTTCAAACAATTCCATGAGAGGAATTTGTTTTTGAGAAAATTCTGCTTTTTGGGACAGAACGTTATCACCATACAAGCCATGCACAGTGCTGGGAAAAAGTGAAAGAAGATGGTGCAGTGATGACACGACATTTTAGACATCTGAAGATGTAGTACTAATAAAATTCTTGGTTTAACTTGTATCAAAAAATTTATGGACAAAATGAGAAACCACTTAGGATAGTTCTTCCAGAGAGCCTGGCACACCCAGTACTTGGTAAATCTCTCTGAGGTGCCTGGAAAGATAGTTGCAGTCTGGAAGAATTACTACACATAAGAGCAGTGAGCAACTGCTTCCATTTCTCACCTGTAGAATCACATTCATTAAACATAAGACATCTGGTATTCCCGTGGAGTAAGAAGCAAGAAAAAAGTTTAGAGATGTCTGAAGCCCTGAAAGGAAGCTGGCAGGTAGAAGTTATTAGTATGACTGCTTCGGTGCCAGAGTGACCCTCAGAGCTCTGGCTGATATATGCAAGTGCAAAGGTTAAGAATGAAAGGGAATACTTCAGAGCCCAACTGGAATTTCTCATACACATTGTCTAAAGAGTACTATAGTTAAAAAGAAAATATCAATTTTTCCAAGATATGACCTTTGTTGCAAGGTGAGCAGGCTTTTACAAAGGTTTATGGATGCATGGTATCACAAGGAATGTAGAACTCAAAAAATAAAGTGAGGCCATTTCTTTGGTACATGTTTTAACAAAATATTCACGGTGCTCTCAAGTGTAAGGTTTTGTATCACTGCTGAACAAAAGAAAGGCCATCAATCTATGAAGAACATGGGTTTTTTTCTATAGAGAAGAATATCCTTTAATATATTAAAAGTTCATACTGCTCATAGAGTTTTTTTCTTCCTCATTTAGGCAGGAAAATGAATTTAGTTCTTTTTTCCAGGTGACTTTGCTTCTTTGACCTGCCATGGCCCAGTGCTCACTTTATCTGGTGATTCATTTTGAATAACTTCAACAGTATTTGTTCTGACATTTTAATTAAAATAGGATCACTACCTCATCCTGATGATAAAAAGGCCCATGTGTCAGGGAACACCAGCTTTTCAGTGCTTCGGTACACCTGAGGACTTCTCCCCAGAAGACAGTTCTTACTAAAGAATTTTGCTTAGGTTCTAAAAATACATCGTTTCAAAATAGTATCATTTTAACCACTAATACTGAGGTTTAAAAATCTAAAATGTCTGGAGGATGCTAAGTAATGAACATATAATGGTCCCCGGTGAAGAATAACAAAACAAAATCCAAATTAGTGTATTATTTGAGACAATTACACAACGAAATTATAACAGAAACAATATGAAGTGTAGAAATGGCAAGGACCTCAGGATTTTCGTAAGCAAGGTGCAGATGTAATTAAAGTCAAAAGGTAAAATGATTAGTTCACAGTAGGTTTGGGAACATTATCATGTACTACAACTTTTCAACAAAATTTTAAAGACAATTTAAACATTAATATATTTGCAAATGAAGAACATATACATCATAAACAAATTAAATTCTAAACTTAAATAAGCTTTCACCTTGAATGACTAAGGAGCACAAAAAGAAATTCTACTGATACTAATTCACAGAAGTGGAAAAGTTTGTATTTTTATATAGATATAAATGCCCCTCTTTGAACTGTCTCTGCATTAACACACACACACACACACACACACACACACACACACACACACACACACGAGATAAGATGAAAGGAAATACAACAGGTAGCAGCACATATGGTTGCATAAATGCAGTATTCCAAGAAAATAAAATATGAATGAATGGGGAAAATATCACCTTCCATTCACATAAATGAAAGGTCATCAGGCCATTCTTCGATCACTTAAACACAAAATATGCTACATTTGCTCCACTCATGGCTATAAGAGCTATTATAATATGTGGAGAAAACTTTATAAATTGATGGTAGAAAAGCACTTTTCCACTGTGAATAAGAACATGCATGGTTTTGAGAGTTGAGTGGTTACCACATCACTAGCACGCTATGGATAAAAAATACAAATGTAGGAAGGATTCCTACATTTGGAAATTAATATTTTAATCTACACAGTCAATCAAAATGTTCTTTAAAAAAACTAACTTTTCAGATAACAGAATATATGTTCTTTTGCAAAGTAATATGTAAAATAAAATTATAAGGAAAACTGCCCATAACCATGTCAAAATGAAGAGAAATTTTGTCAGCCTTTTTTTATCCACATAAATATGTACACAGAGATATTCAGTATTTAATTTTATATACTCTTGTGTATGTATGTATTCTCCTTTGCCATAAAGATTGAAGATTTTCCACATGAGCAGGCACATATCATGTCCAACCATCTTAGTAAAACATGTCAGAGTTGTTTAATACATTATATTTCCATTGAAAATGCAGAAGCCTTCATGGGATATCAAAGAAGAATATGACAGTTACATTACCTTTTCATCATGAATTACTATTTTTCTTACCTATCTCCATTTCTGTATATGGAATAAACAATTTTTGCACAACTGGTTCTAAGTCTTCCTTTGCTGTTTTAAAAGATGTACAAGTCAAATGAACTAAATCTGTCAAAACAAAACAGAACAAAAGAAAACAAAATTTTTGACTTCCTTATCACAGTTGTTTCACTTATACTGAAGAAATACATTTGGCTAAAAATTATGTACTAAATAATGGCTGAAAGAACTCATACTAAGACCTAACTAAGGATAATTTTGTAAAGGCAGGAACAGAAAAGCTTAGGAAATCATGTAGTTGTGGAAAAGTCTATATTACCCTTGGAAAATTCCTAAGGATAAAGAAAATAATAAAATAATTGGTACAAAAGACCCCAAATCAAGCATTTATTTACCCACATCATACAACTCCTGTCTGTAAGACAGAAGAATCTATTCATACACACTATGCTAAGTTAATAATAAATTCACCATAAGGTTCTCTACAAGGCTTTTAGAGGAATATTACTGATTTAGTTTAAATCATATATATGTGTGTGTGTGTGTGTGTGTGTGTGTGTGTGTGTGTGTGTGTGTGATTTAATTTAACCATATATTTTGAAGTTTACAAAGAGACACAGACCAAGAGTCTATATTTTCAGGAATTCTCTTTTGTATTTACAAATTCAAAGGGGCTGGATTTTAGAAATGTTTAGGATTAGAGTATATTCTGTCAAATAAATAAACAAACAAACAAACAAAAAACCCTTTCTAGAAATGAAATAGTTCAGCCTCATGACAGTGAACTTTTTACAGCTTTCAATGGTACAAACAGCCAGCTTTAGCATGTGTGCCATAGGTTAGGCATCACTGGTACAGCCCACCTCTGTGAGAACTCCTAAAGACCTATGTATGTTGCAATAAAGATTGGACAAGGGCCCTAAACACTGAAAGGAAGGAGTAAGGAAATCCCTAAACAGGACAAATTCTTATGGTCCTGGAAAGGGCTTGTTTGGGGTAGAATAAAATAATGGCAGAAAAGTATATAGTAGAGAAGAAAGACTATTAAGAAATTCTCCCCCCAGTTGATGGACACTTGGGTTGTTTCCAAGATGTAGCAATACACCAGTAGAAAGGTGTTAACTACTTGTTGTCCAAGAACTTATTTTTGACAGTTAAAATTTTTGTTGAAACCATAAAAGCATAGATCAAATTTTATCACAGAGACTGAGGTTAGAATAGGATTCTCAATATTAAAATTCATTCCATATTCAGCTATTCCAAGATACTTCAGCATAAACAAAGGGACTCTAAATGACTATGTGAGCTAAGATCAAATTGTGTACTCTTGCCTCCCTCAAACTTCCTACCTTCGCCCTGGCCCCCTAAAGAAAGTAATAATCTAGGATAGTTCCTGAATTATTTATGGTTTAATAAAAGATCTATATTTGGTGATTATTTTTACATGAATTTAGTAATAATTCCCAATGGTTGTAGGATATTATAGGATGCAGAGGACTAATTATTTCAAAAGGTATAACAAACTTCACATGAAAATTATTACAAATTAATTGAAGTTTTCTGAATGCTGTTTAACATTGGTGATGATAAGTCCCAAGATAATAAATACAGTATATAACTACAAAGGTCAGGAATCCCCGATAAGATTTGTGCAAGTGACTGTCCCGCTCCTTAACTCAGTCTCACACAACACCGATGCTCAGGTCAAAGCTCTGAATTTTCTAGTACTTTCCTATTCAGTTAATATCCAGTAGTGGAAAAAATGAACATGGACACACAAAAAGAGACAGTATATTTTGAAAAGTACCTTAATGACTGAATTATTCTTTCTATTCAAAGGATATATACTTTAAAAGACAATAGCAGTGTAAGTATATCCTCAGGTTTCTTAACAATAGGCCAATTGAGCCATATAATGCTAGTAAAATTTCTAGTAGCAAAGTATAATTATCATCTTGTACTTAATGACTTCTGCAGCAATTCTAAGAAACACAAACACATTCATGACTTGGGTTCTCATGGCAAGGTAAAGATGTAACTAAGATGATACATCATTCACTGTCTAAAACTGCTCAATCCATTCCCTTCCCCCCCTACATTTCTGTTCCTTAGTCACCTACTTGTATATGTTATGCTGAATATATCTTAGTTTTCTTCGGGTCAGAAATTGTCAGCTATAATACCTTTACATTCTGACTATTTTCAAAACTGGACTAATCTTCATACCTCACATATGCTTTGTGAAGGCAAGCTTTAGATAGCATTTGTCTCTGCTTTGTGAAATACAGCATTTCCCTATAGGGGCATTCAATCAATGCTCATTACTAATGGTGATTTGTTTTCCTTATCATGGACAAACATTAAGTGTTCACTTGTTTGAGTAGAAATACATGCAGACACCAGTATATGTATGCACACATACACATGAGGAAACTTTGACTGGTTTTTTTTTTTTTTACATGAAATGTAGAAAGTTATCTGATTTACCAGGATAGAGGCAAGGGAAATATAAAGAGATTATGTTCAGATTTGCATGAGAAATGTTTATAGACACATAAGATATCTCCACAAAGATCTCAAGAGAATTTAAAAATAACTATAATAGAATGTATGTCTAAAATGCATGTATGATTATTCTACACTATTTTAATCATGTTGAAAATATTATTTCCTTTCATTTATGTAAATCAGTTATCATTTTACAGATGAAAAACCATCGACTGAGTTACAGCAGATTTCCCAAAATCATGCCACTGGTTAAAGAAAAGCTAGGATGTAAGCCCAGGTGTCTGCTTGGAGTGCACCTGCTCGTTACTGCTGACAGTGAGCCACTGTCATAATGTACAAAAGATGCAGTCAGTCATTTAAGAGGGCTTCAAACGGGGATGTGCTGGAGAATACAAAAGGAGTTTCCATAAGGTACAGTAACTACTCATGGGGTCGCTTTCCACATGTTCAACTCTGTTTACTTGTACTTCATTAAATGATGCATTTCAATAAATTTTACTGGGGTGTTTAATAATTATTTATTAAAACTGTGATGTTCATTATAGTAAGAAATACAATTATATAATACAATTAATATAACTGTATTATTTAATGTAAAATAAATATTTGAATATTTTCAGCTAATGATCCCTTTAGATTTTTTTTTTTCTTTTTTTTTTTTTTTTGAGACAGAGTCTTGCTTTGTAGTGCAGGCTGGCCCTGAGCTCAGTCTCCAACTCACATCACAGCAATCCTCCTGCCTCTGCCTCCCGAGTGCTGGGATTACAGGTGTAAGTGGAAATATTTCCTACAGGCATTATGTAAAAATTTTAAATTCTAATTCTATTATTATTATTTTAGATAGGGTCTCCCTTTGTAGTTCAGACTGGCCCTGAACTCACTATGTTGTGCAACCTAGCCTTGAACTCACAGCAATCCTCCTGCCTCTGCTTCCCGAGTGCTAGGATTACAGGTGTCAGCCACCACACCTGGCACTGTGGTATGTGGTTACCAGGGATATGAACCTGGGACCTTGTGCTTGCGAGGCAGATAGTGGAACCACTGAGCTAAATCCCCAGCCCTCTTAACTCTATTTTTTTGAAAACTATTATCTTTCACTTCATTTAGCAATTGTTTTAAGGCTTACTAAGCTAAAAAGATAATAACACAATGTATTTTCTATCACAATTCTCATAGTAGTAACACACAGATTTGTATCAGCCTTCAAGAAACTTTAATTCAAAATAAACTCAAATTCCCAGAAATTTAAGGGTAGCCTTGAACAACTCCATTGAATGTGGTGACAACATAATCAGCATCACTGAACAGTATCTGAAAGTCAGAAGTCAGACATTAAACACAAGCCCAGACATGATGCATTTAGTTCTCCAAACTGTGGTTTAGAATACTGATCTCTCCTGGAAGTCATTGTTCTGAAACAGAAGAAGTAAAGTTTACGTTCAGACACATATATAAGCATGATGTAAAGTGATAGGTCTAACAGACAATAACAGAAACACACAGTGTGGGATGATTATACAGTTCTGGTATAACAAGAACTTCTGTCTTTATCTGCTTAGCCAAATGAATTTATCTCTCTTGTTTCTATATCTTCATGATTAAATGAAGGAGTAGAATTAGTTCCTCTGTGAGACGTTCTACTAGCCACAGTTGTAGGAAGCTGACTCCCCATTCACAGCCAGAATTGTTTCAATGATGGCGAATCTTAAAACAAAACTTGACAGCATCACAAACATGAATATAAAATTTAAAGGCTAAAGAAGTTAAGAAGACTATCCCTGAAGCTTCTAAACGTATCATACACAGTAATCATTCACTTTGAGAAGGCAAATTGTTCCATATGCTTTTAAAGAATATTTTAAAGCATGTTTTATTGTAAATCTAGGAAAAGAGGGATGTAGATAGGGACTGATGTGGCTTGTAACCCATCTTTCATACATGAAGATAGGGTAAGTGCCATTTATAGAACAGAATACCGGAACATCTTAAATGTCACTGAAATAGAAAAGGTAAGAAATGTATGTGTTTCATTGCACCAATTGAGAAACTGAGTTTGACAACATACAACATACACTTATTCTATATTTGTGGTTTTAAAATTTTAGTTTATTAGTGCATATATTTAGTATATAATGTTTACATTTCTTGTGGGAAGTTGGTACATGTATAAAACATGTCAGTTCCTTTTTTTCAGCCCTCATCTCCTTCTATCTCTTGCTCATCTTGTTCACAGTATAGCCTAGATTCCTTGTGTGGCGATTGTGGCAATGGTACAGGTGCACAACACACCTTAATTCCCTTTTCATTTCCTTTCCCTCTCATCCTTTTCCTTCTATGTTTTGATCTCTTCCCCATTTGAGAATGATCTCCCTACTTTCTCTTAGCTTTTACTTTGCTCTTTATGTGTGATTTAGGTTTCTCATATAAGGAAAACTATGTGATATTTAAGCATATGTCTCTGATTTATACACTTAACATTATGGTCTCAAAGTGCATACATTTTCCTACAAATGACAAGTCTATTGTTTATGGCAGACTAGTATCTCACGGGGTGTAAATATATTTTCTTTATCGATTTATCTGTTGATGGACATGTAGACAGCTTCCAAGAATTAGCAATTATGAGTTGTGCTGCTATAAACACACCCATGTGTGTTAAGAGCTCAGAGTCAACTTGTATATTCACAGCAGTATTTCCAGAAAAAAAAAGTATGAAAACAACTTATGATCATAAGGAATGATGAGTTTACTTGTAAAATAAAATCTGTCCTTCATTAAAAACTAATAAATATAATTCAGAACACATTTTCAAATAGAGAACAAATAAGCAAAAGGTACTAAAATTATTTTAATTATCTAAACTCATTTCTTTTTTTTTTTAGGTTTTTGGAGACAGGGTCTCGCTTTGTGGTTCAGGCTGGCCCTGAGCTCAGCCTCCAACTCACATCACAGCAATCCTCCTGCCTCTGCCTCCCGAGTGCTGGGATTACAGGCGTGAGCCACCACGCCCGGCACTGTGGTATGTGGT